>ML129500.1:5165992-5186975 GCA_003846335.1 Cuora mccordi | reverse complement strand
CCCCCCCCCCCCCCGGCGTGACGAGACCGCCGGTAAAACAGCGCCACCTACTGCTGTGTCCTCGCCTAGAGCCTCGGCAGGGCCTGGAGCCAAGCGGTCCCCTGAGTTACGGGGTGTCAGGGGGCGCCGCTCCGAAGGAAGCCAGTCAGGACTCCGGTTTAGCATGGCTCTGAGCACAGTGTGGTCAGGGCAGGAGCCTCTCCAGCTTCGGCCTTCCTGGGTCTGACCTCAGAGCATTCCGCACCCCTGTTTCACCGTGCGCTTCCCGCAGCGAGTCCCCCCGGGCTGGGCAGGGCTTCTGAGGAAGCCAAAGGACCCTGCACCCCAACTCCGCAGTCAGCCATGACCCTCAGCCAGTGAGTCCAATGGAAGGTTGATCAGTCCACAGGAACACAACAGAGCACAAAGCTTATTAGCACAGAAATCAGTGATTTTTCAGCCAAGTCCATATTAGGAGAACCCCAGATGCCCTGGACTCCTCCCTCCTTGAGCCCCCCATGGCAGACTGCCCTGAACTCTGCTGCCTGGCCTCTGACACGCCTGTTGCTCCTCCTCTGGTCTTTGTCCTCCTTCCCAGGCAAAGTGTCACCTGGTCGCATCCCGCTCCTGGTTCTCAGGTTATGAAGGCCGCCGGCCATCGCTTACATGCAGCCAGCTGGAGCAGTCTCACCTGTCCCAAGGGCCTCAGCAATAGTCACACCCCCAATTCCCACCACCTAGGCATTGGTGCAACACACAGGGAAACTGAGGTACAGTGTTCCTACAGGACAGTAAGACTCTCATACAACATAACAAGGGGGAAAACCCCACTTTGTCACATGGGGGTTGTGAAATCAGACTGTCACTTTCTCTGCACCCCAACTGCTGGGGGTGGGGGAGTGTCTTTTGCCAATAGTGACACACATTTGCTAGACAACAGTAGAATATTGGGGAGAACAGTAGAATATTGCCAATGTAGGGCTATTTGTGGGGGGCTTTGTGGGGCCCCAGGCCTCCCCCCCAAGGTCTGGGAGGCAGGAGCTGTGGGGGGCCACTTATGGGGGCCCCACAGGCCCAGAGTGGCCCAGGGGATTAGCGGGGGTCCAGGAGCAGTCTGCTCCGCTTCCCTCACCCTGGCCCCAGCCGTGTCGCTTGGGAGAGGGTGCTTGGGGGAAAGGATCCCCCGCCCTGTCACCCTCAGCAGCGGGAAGTGGAGCAGCTCGGCCCTAGCCCACTCTACTCCACCAGCTCCCAGCTGCAGCGCTCCGCTTCCCCTCGCCAGTGAGAGCCGGGGGCATCCTTTCCCCAACCCGAGGGACATGGCTGGAGCCAGGGCAAGGGAAGTGGAGTGGGCTGGGACCGCGTCTCTCTGCTTCCCGCTGCTGGTGAGTGTGGGTTACTCCACTTCCCACTGCTGCCAGTGAGTGTGGGGTTGCTGGGGGAAGAGGTGGAATGGGGGCGGGCCGGGGGTGGAGCAGGGGGGAAGGATAAGAGGGAGTTATCCGGGGCCCTGCTCCTTGCAGGGGGGCCAGCCAAGGGATAGGGCTGGTCGCCGGGGCTGGTGCTGCCACGTATGCAGCAGGCAGCTGCCTAGGGCACCATGAAATTTGGGGCACTTTGGTGCTCCAAATTTCATGGTGCCCTAGGCAGCTGCGTGTGCTGCGTATGCCTAAGGACGGCCCTGGGTATTGGGATTTCTGGGTTCTGTGCCTGGTCCTGCGAAGGGAATTTGGTCTAGTGGTTGCAGACCAGCCTTTCTGAAAGGCAGCATGGCTGAGAGTTGATCCACCCTTTCAGAGATCTGTGTTCTAGCTCTGCCAGAAGCAATGTTTGTGAAGGAAGGGAATGACGCTTGCTGGCCTTCTACAGATGACTATGACCAAGACCTCAAAAAGAAGAGTTGTGCAACAGACTGAAATAATAGCTGCTGGTGAATGAGCTAGCACTAGAACTCAAGAGCTCCTGGCTTCTCACTCTGCCCATCTTTCCCAGGGCACTTTGGGCAAGGGGATTTTTCACATTTGTCCCACATGCCACCTTGGATTTCCAACAACAACCTGGAATCCATGTTGGGTACCCTTCTTCCCCACCCCTTTTGGTTTTGATGCTTTTTTCCGCCCAAAGGCGGGAAACTGGCAGGTCACCTGACTGAGAGTCTGCCCAGCAACTGGGACAGTATATAAAGCCAGTTCACCAGTCAGGTGGGGCTGCCCATCCTGGAGGCAGAGTGTGCTGCTGTTCTAAGAAATAGCTAGTGCTGCTGTCTACTTGATAGGTAGGCCTAGTACCACATCAGGGTTGTCAGGAGGGTTTCTTACCTTGCACGCATAGGATGGCCCGTCATCTGCTGTTCTAATTGTTCAACTGACATCCACCCTCGATGACACACGAAAAGAAGATCTACGAGAAGAAGACAGAGTGGTCATTTCACTGTCCTGAGGTCCTGTTTCTAGTACCTGCCAGTCTCACCTGGATCGGGAGGCCAGCCAGTTGTGTCGGTGTGAGCTACCCATCAAGCTGCAAGAGTATGGTAAAGGAGCAACATATGTCCGTATGCTAGCCTAATCTGGGGATCGAGCTTGGGTCAGGGGTTTAAGCCCTCTATTCTGTTATAGCCTTCCTAGGGGCTTGTGTTTAGCCCCTTTCCTGTTACATTTGGGAGTCCTTTAGTGTTTATTTGATATGCTTACATGTGTTCACTTATCTGTGTTTTACCTACTTGCTTAACTGTTGACCTGTTAATAAATCTGTTCCCTGTTTTGTACTTTATCCTTTGTCAGTTTTCTTTGGGGAGAACAAATCCATTGATAGACATGGGGTGGGGAGACGAACCTCAGACTGGTTCCCCCGGCCAAGGTATACAATCCAGTCAACAGAGGGTCTCTCTTTTTCTAGAGCTGAGCTCTCCTTGGTAGTGGGACACTATCTTGAATACAGGGACTATTGTGTAAAAAAATCAGGACAGGTGGCAACTCTGTCCTAGTGCCCACCTCTGCTTTCCTAACTACCCACCGAACTGCTGCTGCACTTACCATCTCAGCTTCCTGTCTGCCCCATTTGTGTTGCCCCAAACTACTCCCATCTCTGTCGCGGGGTCACCCCAAGACTTATCTTGTAGGTCTTTCAGGGCAGGAAGATGGACTCTCCCCATAGTCTTCTCACAGTGACAGCTGGCCTGGGCAACCACTTTAGCACTCCATCTTTTGTCTTGCAAGGTGTGCCAAGGAACCACACTGAGAACCAAATATTCTGGGGGAAATCTCCTGCCCTTTCCCCACTGCTGAGCCAGCCAGGCCAGCTCCCGAATGAAGCTGGCTGAGCCCATGGCCTGCTTTTCAAAGGTAGTGCCCTGGAGAAACCCTGTTTCCTCTTCTGACAGGAATCCCACCACAGATGGGAAAAGATCAAACATGGGCGTAGTACGCAGTTCCCTTTCCTCCATCAGATTGGGTCCAGAGAGATCCCTTCTCCCACACTTCTGCCCTTAGGCCTGGGCAAGGGAGTGCTAAGCCCCTTGTCCACACACCACCACACCAAGGGACCCACTATTGCATACCGCACTGTAGACAGAACTCACACATTTTTTCCATCACATCATCTAAAGACTTCTCTACACTACAGCTTCCATCACTGTGTCTTTGTGAAGGACTGAACCTGATTCTAGTTTGCTACTGTCGATCAGGCCCAGGAAGGAGTGACGGATACTGGGCTAGATGGACCTATGGTCTGACACAAAGTATGGCTGTTCTTTTCTTCTTATTTGTCAACAGATCTTTGAGCCTTTGTCCACTGAAACGTTAACTGATCAAGATCCCTCTCCAAGGAGAATCTGGCTTGGGAGTGAGTCCTTGGGACTGTCATAAACATACAGCTAAGGGTAGCATAAAATCCCTCTTTACTCTGTAAAGGGTTAATTCATCTTTTACCTGTAAAGGGTTAAGAAGCTCAGACCTGGGTGACACCTGACCAAAAGGACCAATAAGGGTAGAAGATACTGTGGGAGAAGATTTTGGTCTGTGTCTCTTGGAGCCAGCCAAGAAACCAGGAAGCGAAAATAATAGCAGAAAAGAAATGCATTAGAGTACCTTTTTTTTAGCTTGTGAATTTTCCCTGTGCTAAGAGGGAGGTTAATCCCTGTTTTTGTAACTTTAAGTTTTGCCTAGAGGAGAAATCCTCTGTGTCTTTTGTTATTCTGTAAAGTACTTATCATCCTGATTTTACAGAGGTGATTCTTTTACCTTTTCTTTAATTAAAATTTGATTGATTTTTCATTGTTCTTAATATCCGAGGGTTTGGGTCTGTGTTCACCTGTACCAATTGGTGAGGATATTATTCTCAATCCTCCCCAGGAAAGGGGATGTAAAGGCTTGGGGGGATATTTCATAGAATCATAGAATATCAGGGTTGGAAGGGACCTCAGAAGGTCATCTAGTCCAACCCCCTGCTCAAAGCAGGACCAATTCCCAACTAAATCATCCTAGCCAGGGCTTTGTCACGCCTGACCTTAAAAACCTCTAAGGAAGAAGATTCCACCACCTCCCTAGGTAACCCATTCCAGTGCTTCACCACCCTCCTAGTGAAAAAGTTTTTCCTAATATCCAACCTAAACCTCCCCCACTACAACTTGAGACCATTAATCCTTGTTCTGTCATCAGGTACCACTGAGAACAGTCTAGATCCATCCTCTTTGGAACCCCCCTTTCAGGTAGTTGAAAGCAGCTATCAAATCCCCCCTCATTCTTCTCTTCTGCACACTAAACAATCCCAGTTCCCTCAGCCTCTCCTCATACGTCATGTGCTCCAGCCCCCTAATCATTTTTGTTGCCCTCCGCTGGACTCTCTCCAATTTTTCCACATCCTTCTTGTAGTGTGGGGCCCAAAACTGGACACAGTACTCCAGATGTCGCCTCACCAATGTCGAATAGAGGGGAATGATCACATCCCTCGATCTGCTGGAAATGCTCCTACTTATACAGCCCCAAATGCCGTTAGCCTTCTTGGCAACAAGGAGACACTGTTGACTTCTATCCAACTTCTCGTCCACTGTAACCCCTAGGTCCTTTTCTGCAGAACTGCTGCCTAGCCACTCGGTCCCTAGTCTGTAGCAGTGCATGGGATTCTTTCATCCTAAGTGCAGGACTCTGCACTTGTCCTTGTTGAACCTCATCAGGTTTCTTTTGGCCCAATCCCCGGACATATTTTTACCCCAGTTCCCTAAATGGCCCCCTCAAGGATTGAACTCACAGGCAGGGCTCCCAGTGGCCCTCCCTAAATGTTTGTTTAAACCACTTGGTGGTGGAAGCGATACTAAGGCTAGAAAGGAATTTGTGCCTGGGGGAAGTTTTAACCTAAGCTGGTAAAAATAAGCTTAGTGGGTCTTTCATGCGGGTCCCCCAATCTGTACCCCAGAGTTGGGAAGGAACCCGGACAGGGAGTCTGCTGAACCTGCCCCTATTACTACCTCCTGTGCTCACCCAGCAAGAGGACACTCCCAGGTGCTGAGCGGAAAGCAGCACCAGCAGCAATGCTGGGCTCTGCCTCTCTGGCTGGATAGTCCAGGCAGCTGAGTTTATTGTTATCATTGACTGGCTTTATTGGCGTCTCTCGGCTGGTAGGGGGCTGGCAAGGGGTATGTGGCTGTCCTGGTTACACGGGGCAGGACTGTCATTTGGCTGCCCCTCCAGCCCTTCCTTCGGGGCTCGGTTCCTGGGAGCATGTCCCAGATTCCCTTAGCCCCTGCGGGGATGAGCTGTCCCAGGCAAAACGAACCTGAGCTGAGCAGCCGTTGCCTGGAGAAAAGGCTCCTGTGGAAGTCATTCCACGCTGCCCAAGAGGAGCAGTTTGGTCTAAGGGAAGCTAGGCTGCGCCCCCAGGGAGCAGAGTCCCAAAGGCAGAGCTGGAGGCAGGGCCGGCTTTAGGCCGATTTGCCCGATTCCCCCGAATTGCAGTCTCTTCCGGAAGCAGCTGCTGCTGCTGCTATGGCAACGAGAGAAGCTGGCCGGCAGAGGGCTGAGCCTGAGTGTTGCAGGTCATGAGGGGGGAGGAGGCACATGTGCTTTGCAGCCTTCCTTCTCCTCCCCTCCCCCCAGCACTCACCCGGAGGAGATGCCGAGGGGGCTTCCGGTCCGGGGGGAGACAGGAATCTCTGCAGTGGACCTCACTCATCTGAGCAGCTGCTGGGGCTAGTTCCAACGGTGAGTGTTTGACCCCGTGATTCCCCGGAGGGTTGTAATATTGGGCTGGTTTTGTGGTTTTCGGTGGTGTTGCTGTTTGAGGGTGAGTTGGTGCCTGCCTGTGTCTGTTTCAAAACTAAAGTCGGGATCATGTAATGTAACCCAGGAGAAAAGCCCCGAGCCTAGTGCTGTGAACTCCAGGTGAGAGAGGGAGGTTTGGAGGAGGAAATCAAATACATCAAGAGGGGAGAATGCGAAAGGTCTGCAACATGGCAGGCTGAGACTTATCTCCCCCCCCCCCCCGCAAGAGGGGAAACTGAGGCACGGAGTGATCTGATTCCCCTCTCCAAATTATTTTGCAAAAGAAGGGGACTGGGGCTCCTATCCAAACCAGTTCCCTTCCCATCAACTCTGCTTTCCCTGCTGCAAGACCGCTGTAGGGGCTGAATATTTCCATTAAACTACGGCTCCTTCGTTTGCCCTACAACAATAAATTAGACCGGCTTGGGGGGGGGCTATTTCCCCCCCCCCCAAAGCTGTGTGGATATTAAGGTTTTTTTTGAGGGGGGGGGCATGATAATATTCCAGATCAATCAAATGCCCAGCTCAGCTTTCTAGCCATCTAGCAGCTCTAGGGCAGGGAAGGAAGGTGCTCTTGGTGCAGAGTGGTTGCAAAACAGGGGTGAATTTAGCAGCGGGGTGGGTGGTCCGGTTGAAATCCCGCCTGATGCAGCCATACAGAATCGCTGGCAGCACTGGGAGAGGCCAGGAGTGGAAACAGGTGGCCTGGGGGTGGGGGGACATTTGCCCTCAGTCCTGGGCTCTAGGATGGACTAAGCTGGGTGGTGGGTTCAGTCTAGTCTTCCAGCCTGTTGCTCTCACTGAGATTTGTGGCTTTCATCTGGCTCCACCAAAAAGATCAAACAAGTCCAGTAGGAAAGGGGGGTGAGAGAGGCGGGAAAGGGTGTGTAAGGGGTTAAAGTGACCCATCAACGAAAGAGTAAAACCAGAGTTTGACTGGGTTTCCCCCCAGCCACCACTCCTGCAAACACTGGGCAAGGGGCAGCCCCATTCCCCACCGAGGCTATGGTGAGGGGCAGCAGAGGAGGAAGGAAGCCACATGTGATGGCAGTCCCCTCCCTTCCCCCCCAGCACCCACCACCCCCTCTCCGGCCCCCAAACTCTGTCCCAGAGCCTGCACCCACCCCTCCACACTCCCTCCCAGAACCTGCACCCCTCCACCCTTCCAGCACCCCACCCGTGCCCCAGCCTGGAGCCTGCACCCAGCACCCAAATGCCGTCCCACTCTGCCCTGGGCAAAGCTCCTTGGTCTGGCTTCCAGCCCCTCGCCAAGGGTTGCAGCTGTCTGGAGGTGCTGCCTTCCACACCTTCCTCATTCACACCCCATTCATTCAACAGGGCAATTGATTACAAAGTGGGGGGAAGATCTTATTCTCCTCCTAGCAAAAAGACATTTTTCTTTTACCTTAATTACACTACCTTTGGGTCCTGCTATGACATATTACCAAGGTTCAATTCAAAGTCATATAAAAGTTATACAAAAATGCACAATGCAGAGATTTATCTACAACTGCATTGATTGACTGCTGTGTGCAGTAATATAGTGACCCCTGGGTCTCTGAATGAGGCGTTATACTTGGGGGGGATGAGGGGGCAAGTGGCGGGTGGGCAAAGAGGCGAGCAGTGAGCCAGCAGGAGTTCTAGGGGCGGGCATGGGGGTTTCTGGCAGGGGAGGGAGAAGGTGAAAGGAGGCGAGTGGTGGGTGGGGGACTGACTAGGAGGGACGTAGCAAGCCAGCGGGGGGCTAGGGGGTGAAGAGGGGTGTGATGGTGGGGCTGAGCAGGGAGGGGGGCAGGTCCTATTTTACTGCTGTGATCTGGTCACCCCATGTGTGCCGTTTCTTCCCACCACCCCCAACCTTGTTTCGACGGGGCGGAGCTGGGGAAGGAGGGTTTGTTTCCACGGGGCCGGGCGGCGCTGGGGGGGAAGGAGGGGGCAAATTTATATTAATAAGGAAATATTTTATAAATTTTAATAAAATAAACATTAGTGAAGAAAATCAGTTGTACAACTATCAAAACAAATTATTTTCCTAATATGAAAGTGCAAATCAGCTAATTAATATATGATGCAATGTATGTAATATATAACTTTGTTATTATTTATATAGTCATGGAAAGTAAATAATACATGGAAGAAATGAAGGGATTTTTTGTTTTAGTCATCCCTGCCGGGGCCCCGTCGAAACTGTTCGAATTGTGCCCCGCACTCCCTAAAGCCGGCCCTGGCTGGAGGCCAGCATGGGCGGTGGGTACCATAGGCACGGGAAGGCGTTGCCTTCCCACACCGCCTGACGTTCTCTGGGGCAGGCAGGATGGGGGCCAGGGTGTGCCCTGGGGGCCGCGCCAAGCCGCTCTCCTCCTGGCGCTAGGGCTGGAGGCACTCTGGCCAAGCTGCTTGCCTGCCCGCCCACCAAGTGCTGGGGCTGGCAGCTCGGCCGAGAGGCGCCTTAAGCGGTGGGGGTGGGGGGCAGCCATCTGGGGGTGAGGCCGGACAGCAGGGCCCGGGAAGGCTGGGTCCATACTGCCCAGCTGTCTGGCGCTCCGGAGCCAGGGGATGCTAGCCTGGAGCGGGGGCCAGCAGCCACAGTGGGGGGGAGGGGCTGAGGGCGCTGGGCAGGGGCCAGCGGCCACATTGGCGGCTGGGCTCTGGTGGGTGCAGAAGGGGCAGGGCCTTGAATGGAAGGGGTGGGGCTGTAGCACTAGCCACCTCCCCATGCTAGGAGTTCCCCATGCAGCCCAGTGCCAGGTTAAGAAGTAAGGAGGATCCCAGCCCTGCTCCGTATAACCAGGACAGACAGAAACCCCCTATCAGCCAAGAGACACCAACAGAGCCAGTCAGTGATGATAAAATTAACTCAGCTGCCTAGACTATCTAGTCACCGAGGGAGTGCCCAGCATTGCTGCTGCTTTCTGCTCAGCAGCTGGGAATGTCCTCTCGCCCAGTCACAGGTAGATATAGAGCTAGAACTTCCACTGAATTCTGTGGAAATTTTGTTTAGTGACAGTTTTGATGCCTTTTGAATGCTTAACTAGCAACGTCTAGTGACTTTCCAGGGCTTCTCTGGAGACTTCCTGCCATGTAGAGTTGGCACCACTAATCTGGAAGAATATATAAAATAATTTCTGGGAAAGCTATCACATACATTGATTGAGTGGTAAATAGTGATAAGGACAGATCAGTCATACAGCGAAATCTGGATCATATGGTAAGGTGGGCTAACTGTAAGGTCATACATCTAAGAATCAAGAATGTAAGTCATGGAAGGAGGACTGCATTCTGGAAAGTGGTGGCTCAGAAGAGGACTTAGGGATAATGATGGAAAGCAGCTGACCATGAGTTCCCCATGTGGTGCTGTAACTAAGCCCTGGTCTACACTATGAGTTTAGGTTGAATTTAGCAGCATTAGATTGATTTAACCCTGCACCCGTCCACACGATGAAGCCATTTTTGTCGACTTAAAGGGCTCTTAAAATCGATTTCTGCACTCCTCCCCGACGAGGAGATTAGTGCTGAAATCGACCTTGCTGGGTTGATTGTGGATGCAATTTGACAGTGTTGGCTGCCAGGAGCTATCCCAGAGTGCTCCATTGTCTCCACTCTGGAGAGTACTCTCAATTCAGATGCACTGGCCAAGTAGACAGGAAAAGTCTCACAAACTTTTGAATTTAATTTCCTGTTTGGGCAGAAT
The DNA here is from genome assembly GCA_003846335.1 of Cuora mccordi. Lineage (NCBI taxonomy): Eukaryota > Metazoa > Chordata > Testudines > Geoemydidae > Cuora > Cuora mccordi. The sequence goes on along the minus strand of ML129500.1, from coordinate 5,177,051 downwards.
GGTGAGCTCAGAGGTGACTGTGCAGCTCTCATCAGCAGAGGTGACCATGGAGTCCCAGAATCGCAAGAGCTCCAGCATGGACGAAACGGGGTCTGATCACTGTATGGAGAGAGGAATCCATGCTATCAGAACTCCGTTCCAAAAGACGAAATGCCCAAATATTTGAAAAAATCTCCAAGGGTATGAAGGACAGAGGCTATAACAGGGACCCGCAGGAGTGCCGAGTAAAATTTAAAGAGCTCAGGCAAGCCTACCAAAGAACCAGAGAGGCAAACGGCCGCTCTGGGTCAGAGCCCCAGACATGCCGCTTCTATGATGAGCTGCATGCCATTCTAGGGGGTGCCCCTACAACTACCCTGTGCATGGACTCCGTCAATGGATTCTCAGGCAACAGGGATGCGGATTTTGGGGATGAGGAAGATGATGAAGAGGAGGAGGTTGAAGATAGCACACAGCAAGCAAGCGGAGATACCGTTTTCCCTGACAGCCAGGAACTGTTTATCACCCTGGAGCCAGTACCCTCCCAATCCACCCAAGGCGGGCTCCTGGACCATGAAGCTGGAGAAGGGACCTCTGGTGAGTGTACCGTTGTAAATATAATACATGGTTTAAAAGCAAGCGTGTTTAATGATTAATTTGCCCTGAAGACTTTGGGATGCATTCGCGGCCAGTACAGCTACTGGAAAAGTCTGTTAACATGTATGGGGATGGAGCCAAAATCCTCCAGGGACATCTCAGTGAAGCTCTCCTGGATGTACTCCCAAAGCCATTGCAAAAGGTTTCTGGGCAGTGCAGCCTTATTCCGTCCTCCATGGTAGGACACTTTACCACGCCAGGCCAGTAGCATGTAGTCTGGAATCATTGCATAACAAAGCATTGCAGCATATGGTCCCGGTGTTTGCTGGCATTCAAGCAACATCCGTTCTTTATCTCTTTATCCTCAGGAGAGTGATATCATTCATGGTCACCTGGTTGAAATAGGGGAATTTTATTAAGGAGACATTCAGAGGTGCCCATTCCTGCTGGGCTGTTTGCCTGTGACTGAACAGAAACCATTCCCGCTTTTAGCCACACGGTGGGGGGGAGGGGTGAAGTGATCATCCCAGAGAATTGGCTGGGGGAGGAGGTTAATTGGGTTTGTGCCGCACATTAACCTGAAAACCGCAGCCCCCTCCTTTTAAATGGCCAACCCATTTTAAATGGCCAACCCAATGGGTGATTGGTATAGGAAATGAGAGTGCTGCTGGTTGAAACCATTCCCACATGTTATGAAGGTTAAAGAAGCCAAAAGACTGTGGCTTACCATGGCTGCCTGCAAGCTAAATTCTGTTGCCCGCTGGCCCTGTGTGTGTGATCTCTCACACCAAACCGGCAGGCCCTCAATATAAGAGGCAAAATGCGACCTTGTACCAAAAGCACATGTGCTATGTAATGTTAACTGTTTGGTTCACCATGAAAGAGTCTACCCATTGTTCTCTAAAATGTGTCTTTTTAAATACTACTCTCCCTTTTTTCCTCCCGCAGCTGCAAATGTTTCAACGCTCCCCCTATCATCTCCGTCCCAGAGGCTAGCGAAGATTAGAAGGTGAAAAAAATGCACTCGCGATGAAATGTTCTCTGAGCTCATGCAGTCCTCCCACACTGAAAGAGCCCAGCAGAATGCGCCGAGGCAGACAATATCAGAGTACAGAAAAGTACAAAATGAACACAAGGACAGGAGGGACGTGCGAGAGGACAGGTGGTGGGATCAAGATGATAGGTGGCATCAGCATGATGAGAGGACGGAGGAAGCAATGCTGAGACTACTGGAGGATCAAACTGATATGTTCCAGCATATGGTTGAGGTGCAGGAAAGCACAGACCACCACTGTAGCCGCTGTGTAACCACCTGCCCTCCTCTCCAAGTTCCACAGCCTCCTCACCCAGACGCCCAAGAATGCAGTGGGGGGGATTCCGGGCACCCAACCACTTCACCCCAGAGGACTGCCCAAGCAGCAGAAGGCTGGCCTTCAATACGTTTTGAAGTGCCGTGTGGCCTTGTCCTTCCCTCCTACCCTCCTCCATCACCCCTCCCAGGCTACCTTGGCAGTTATCCCCCCATTTGTGTGATGAATTAATAAGGAATGCATGCATTTGAAACAACAATGACTTTATTGCCTCTGTAAGCGGTGATCAAAGGAGGGAGGGGAGGGCGGTTGGCTTACAGGGAAGTAGAGTGAACCAAGGGGGCGGGTTTTCATCAAGGAGAAACAAACACAACAGTCACACCATGGCCTGGCCAGTCATGAAACTGGTTTTCAAAGCTTCTCTGATGTGCAGCGCGCCCTGCTGCACTCTTCTAACCGCCCTGGTGTCTGGCTGCGCGTTATCAGCAGCCAGGCGATTTGTCTCAACTTCCCTCCCCACCATAAACGTCTCCCCCCCCTTACTCTCACAGATATTGCGGCGCACACAGCAAGCAGCAATAACAATGGGAACATTGGTTTGGCTGAGGTCTAACCGAGTCAGTAAACGGTGTCAACGCGCTTTTAAACGTCCAAAGGCACATTCTACCACCATTCTGCAGTTGCTCAGCCTGTAGTTGAACAGCTCCTGACTGCTGTCCAGGCTGCCTGCGTACGGCTTCATGAGCCACGGCATCAAGGGGTAGGCTGGGTCCCCAAGGATAACTATAGGCATTTCAACATCCCCAACGATTATTTTCTGATCTGGAAAGTAAGTCTCTTGCTCAGGGCCGTCCTTAGGATTTATGGTGCCCTAGGTGGGATTATTAAACTGGTGCCCCTGTGCCTGTCTTGCTCTTATTAACACAAACATACATGGAAAACTTGCCACATGCATGTTATTAAAACCAGTTTAACTTAATGAAGCACACTGTAATGCTGATGGACTAGCACTAAAGAAGTAGCACTATAGAAAAAATTCTGATTTGACAGAATGATGCAAATAATTTTTTTTTTTAATTTGTCAACATTTTATTGGAAATGTATATGAAGAGGTATTGAAACAAGGATTTGTTTTTAATTAAAAGCAATCTTTCTGGATTTTTGGGCTTCAAAATCAGTAATAATGTCATTGTATACAAAGACAAAGTGATGTCTTGTTTGAGTGCAAGAATAGCAAGACAATCAAGTGTTCCTGACTCATTGTAGAGCGGAGATAGTTTTTAATGAGCTTTAGTTTTGAGAAACTCCGTTCTCCTGATGCTACTGTTACAGGAATTGTCAGTAGAATACGAGTGGCAATGTACACATTAGGATATATGTCAACAAGTTTGCTGGTATGAGTAAACTGTACAATGTCCATCATCGATTTTGTATGTGGCGACATTGATGACAGTGTCCTCAATTCGTCATACAGTTCAAGTCCATTTAAATCAAAATGATCACCTGTGCTTCAGGAGGCTCTCTAGGTCAGGGATCCCCAATGCGGTGCCTGTGGGTGCCATGGTGCCCACAGGGGCCTCTCAGTGCACCTGCGTACTGGCCGGTGGACGAGTATCCGCCGAAATGCCACCGAAATTCGGCAGACCTAGTGGTGCCCCAGGCGGCTACCTGTTCTGCCTATGCTGCCTATGACGGCCCTGCCCTTGCTGCAGCCGTTCACACAGACCAGAGATCCTAAAGATGCAAGCGTCATGTACCTTTCCTGGCCATCCTACGTTGATGTTGGTGAAACGACCCTTGTGATCCAGCAGTCCTTGCAGCACCATGGAAAAGTACCCCTTGCGGTTTATGTACTGGCTGCCTTGGTGCTCCCATTCTAAGATAGGGATATGGGTTCCGTCTATCGCCCCACCACAGTTAGGGAATCCCATTGCAGCAAAGCCATCCACTATGACCTGCACATTTCCCAGAGTCACTGCCCTTGATATCAGCAGCTTCAGTGATTGCGTTGGCTACTTGGATCACAGCAGCCCACGCAGTAGATTTACCCACTCCGAATTGATTCCCGACTGACCGGTAGCTGTCGGGTGTTGCAAGCTTGTAGACTAACAGACGTTTTGGAGCATGAGCTTTCGTGGGAGAATACCCACTTCGTCGGAAATTTCCAGAGGCAAGTATAAATATGCAGGCCAGAATCAGTCTGGAGATAACGAGGTTTGTTCAGTCAGGGAGGATGAGGCCCTCTTCTAGCAGTTGAGGTGTGAACACCAAGGGAGGAGAAACTGCTTTTCTAGTTGTCTAGCCATTCACAGTGTTTGTTTAATTCTGAGCTGATGGTATCAAATTTGCAGATGAACTGAAGCGCAGCAGTTTCTCTTTGAAGTCTGGTCCTGAAGTTTTTTTGCTGCAGGATGGCTACCTTTAAATCTGCTATTGTGTGTCCAGGGAGATTGAAGTGTTCTCCTACTGTTTTTTTGTATATTGCCTTTCCTAATATCTGATTTGTGTCCATTTATGTAGAGACTGTCCAGTTTGGCCGATGTACATAGCAGAGGGGCATTGCTGGCATATGATGGCATATATTACATTGGTGGATGTGCAGGTGAATGAACCAGTGATGGTGTGGCTGATCTGGTTAGGTCCTGTGATGGTGTCTCTGGTATAGATATGTGGGCAGAGTTGGCATTGAGGTTTGCTGTATGGATTGGTTCCTGAGTTAGAGTTACTATGGTGCGGTGTGCAGTTACTGGTGAGAATATACTTCAGGTTGGCAGGTAGTCTGTGGGCGCGGCCTGGCCTGCCACCCAAAGCCTATGAAAGTGAGGGATCATTGTCCAGGATGGGTTGTAGATCCCTGATGATGAGTTGGAGGGATTTTAACTGGGGACTGTATGTGATGGCCAGTGAAGTTCCGTTGGTTTCTAGCCAACTACAAAAGCAGTTTCTCCTCCCTTGGTGTTCACACCTCAACTGCTAGAAGAGGGCCTCATCCTCCCTGATTGAACTAACCTCATTATCTGTAGCCTGATTCTTGCTTGATACCTGCCCCTGGAAATTTCCACTACATGCACCCGACGAAGTGGGTATTCACCCACGAAAGCTCATGCTCCAATATGTCTGTTAGTCTATAGAGTGCCACAGGACTCTTTGCTCCTTCAACAGATGTCTATGCAAGCTGCATGGCCTGCTGCAATGGGGTGAATTAAGAGAAAAATCTGAGCCATTACGTAAGTTTCCTTTCTTTCAGAACCAATATAGAATCATAGAACTGGAAAGGGATCCTCAAGAGGTCATCTAGTCCAGTCCCCTGCACTCGTAAAAATACAGTAAAAGCTTTGTTATCTGGCATTTTGGGGGCATGGGGGGGGTGCCAGTTAGTCACAAATTCTGGTTAACTAAGAGTTATACTTATCAGTGGAATACCAATTTTCAAAGAATTAGAATACAATAAAATGATAATGTATAAAATAATATACAGGTACTCATCAAAGTAGTAATACTGCCTTGCAGAGTGGTTGGTTTCTTGAAGCACTTAGGTATATACAGGTACAGTTTTCTGCACAGTAGGTTATCTTAAGATACTACATATCACTATGGGCAGCACATGGCATACACACAGGTCATTAACAATATACAACAACTTGGGAGAGGGATAGCTCAGTGGTTTGAGCATTGGCCTGATAAACCCAGGGTTATGAATTCAATCCTTGAGGGGGCCGTTTAGGGATCTGGGCCAAAAATTGGGGATTGGTCCTTGTAGCGGGCCGGTGTGGCTCCCCTCCTCCCCGGAGAGGGTTGAGCCCCGGACACAGGAAGGGGCGGGGCTACAGAGTGGTGAGCCCGCCCCTCAGAGGGTCAGACGGCGACCCGGAAGGATAAAAGCCAGGCCTTCCAGCTCAGTCAGTGCCCAGCCACCGGAGAGAGCAGACCTGTCTGAGGGAGCTCCCGACGAAGGAACCGCTGGAGCCCCTGGCAGCTGCCTGGACTGGCCGGAGAGCACTCTACCCCGCTACTGGGAAGACCTGCCGGAGCTTCCCCACGCCACCTACGACGAGGAGCCAGCAGGAGCTTCCCCGCTAGCGTGCTGTTACCCCGAGGAACCCCCGGAGCACAGTTGGCCGGACTTCCCCGAGGAACTACCCGACCTACCCCCCAGCCCGGGTTGTGAGGAGCCCATGCAGTGGGACTTCCCCGGACCAGACGCCGTGGACCAGGTAGGACCAGAGGGGGATAGTGGAAGTGGCCCGGGGGCAGCCGACCTCAGTCAGGCTGCTGACCAGACCGAGCCTTTATATGCGTGAAAATCCATCTAAACAATGCCCATTAGAAGGTACCTTCAATCTAGATAAGATCATATATCTCAAAGGAGCTTTTAATCGCCAAAGAAAAGCCTCTGACACAGTGTGAGCAATTTGTCTAGGAACGGGTTAATTTGACATTCAGCTTGGCTTGGTGAAACTGGAGAAGCCACAGGCTGGAATCTGAACTGGAATCTCTGAAAGAGACACTGCAGGAGATTCCAGGGTGTAAAAGAATAGCTCTCCCAAGAGTGGAAGCATGTTGGAAATTCTGGACAAGCTGTATACAGGATAATCTCCCGTCCACCTATTCCCCTGCTCTGAATGTTATATACAGACGTGGCCAGTCTGGATATATGTGAGTATTAAAATGGCTTAATGGTTGAAGTATTCATGTTTTTCTTGAGTGATGTGGGAGCGTTCCCATACTCTCCATTGTTGTTTTATTGTTTTTAATGAAGCTTTAAAATTTGGTTATATGCTGTGTTTTATCCTTCCCCAACGTCCTGCAGTAGATAAATTGGTAACAGATTTGTCACAGTTTGGTGAGCAATTGAGAATAGGGGAGCCCTATAGAATTTACACCATCTATCTGTTTTACCTTTGTTATTTTGTGTTTCTTTTGTTTGGTACTGTTGGTGTTATATGTTGAGGATTGCATGATTAAAGGTGAGCCTACTCTCAGCTGCAGTAAGTCTGAGAACTGGAAAGGGGTTTAGCATTCCTCTCTCCACCCTGGTTGACCGGCAAGGGTGTCAAGTGGATCTACCCCCAGTCGTAGCAGGACTGGGCAATAGAGTAGTTGGAGAAAAGGGACGAGATGTGTACTTCATAACTAGAATTCAGCAATTAAGAGCATAGATCATGAACCAGGCGGCAACTCAAACCTGCGCCAGGGCAAGTTGCAGGCCTTGAGACAGGATTTCCAGTTAGAAAAGGAAGCCCTGGCTAAGCAAGTACCAGTCCTTCAGGGACTTGTTAAGATTTAACCATTTGTGCTCAGCATATGTCGTAACAGCAGTGTGTTTGCTACAAGAGGAAATTGAATAGTTAAACGCCAGTGGGCCATGTGTTTTGCCCAGGTGGCAAGCCTCACAGGGGAAGACTCCAGTAGTTTTGTGAGTAGAAATGTTTTAGGGAAAGGACCAGAAGGGTGGGGGCTAGTTAAGAAGCCAACCCTCCTAGTTAAACCTGGTAGTGGAGCACATTGGTGCCTATGCAAGGAACGGTTCAGCTAGACAAGAAGGATCGGGCCCAGGCGGACAGCTAACACACGGAGAGATTGAAAAACAGGTTGGAAACTTTTGAGGGTCTAGTGGAAGAAAGGAGTAAATAGGTATAAACATGGTGATTTCAAATACTCAGAAGAATATTTGGAATGGTGATCTGAGTTCATCAGTGGCTGTTGGAAAACAAGCGAGTGATTTCAGGCACAGTGAAATTTAACTCTATAGTTGCTGGAGGGAACAGCAGTTGAACTTTGTAAACGTACTAAAGTAAAAAGTTCTTGCTGTCTTTGAAATGTTTGTAAATAAATTCAGGCAAAGAAATTATTAGAATGCAATCATTTGGCTATGAACAATTTTGTTAAATTAGCTGAACAATGTATACAGTGCTATGTAATTAAAATTGTATTAGGCTCTAAGAGCACTGTGAGTGATGATGTTTTCTTTCAGTGTTTACAAGCAGGAGTTACACATAAAAAAGCAAGCCAGAAAGCATCTGTATTAATGCACATTATCTAACTAATAAGGTAGGACCCACTAAAAAGAAGGGGCTGCCTATAAAACACATACAAGAAAATATGGGGTAATTCCCTTGTTTTGCCTGGAATCAGCAAGAGTATTTGTATATTTTAAGTAATGATTGACTGCCCAGAAGGGGTAGACTTCTGTTTTGTCTTTCAGATAATCAAGGAAAACTAATGCCAGCTGAACAGCATTCAACATACCATGCATTTATTGACGGAGTACAAAATTAAGTTTTGTGTTCTATGTTCTGTCTTGTGGTGTTTGTCTTGTGGCCAGATTGATGTGTTTAATATTTTTATGGGATGGTCTGATTTAAAATCAAGCAGCAGTGTTGGATTGAAATGCAGATATTTGTTTTGTTCAACTTAGAATGCAAACTGTTTGAATACATTAGAAAAATGTAATATACTAAAGTCTAATACATTTCCTTAAGTAAGAGGAAAAAAATGTTTTTGGCCAAATCTTTTCCTTGACAATTGTTATTAAAATTTGCATACTAACAGTCTTTAAAAGCAAGGACATGGAAAGTTAACCCACTCCCCATATTGTACATGGGATCCTTCTGGCTACCTCAGACTTCTAGCCAGAGGGCTGGGGATGGTGGAAAGCTATTGGACTAGAGTTTATATTAAGTGAACTTCTCAAAGTGGGTGTGCTTGTCCTGGCTTGTTGTTCTAAAGCTCTGTAATAAGGTTATTTTAGTGAAAGGGTATATGTGGCATACATTAAATAAGACTAATGTACTGTGTATGTGTTTATTGTTAACAAAAGGTATATAAGTAAAAGTTTCCTTTATAGGTTAAAGGAAAAAAAATGGGAAGAGGAAAAAGAATAGCTAACATGCTAAAAATAAACGGGCCAGGATTTGTGCTAAGACAAACTTAAAGTGGCCAGATGCCCTTCCTTTGGCATTAATAAGTATAAAAGCCATTACTTGGCTAAAAACCAGAAAAAGGGGGGACTTAAATTTGCCCATGCAGTTATGAAATTTGTAAAATCTGCAAAGACACTAATGCAATGTGTTAGGTTTCTTTTCTCACAGGTAAAGAAGAAACAACCCAAAGATCCTAGCATCCCTGCCACTCCTTGGAACCAGAAGACTGGATCTACATAAAGATCCATCAACGAAAGACTGCCTTGGCTCCACGCTGGAAAGGCCCTTTCCAAGTCCTACTGTCTACCAACACTGCTGTGAAGTGCCAAAGACTGACTGCTTGGACCCAGGATTCTCACTGCAAGAAGACCCCTCCACATCAGAAGAATTTTCCTACTGATGATTAGCCTCTTTCTTCTTCTAGTTCTACTGTGCTTCTGGACAGCAGGGAAAAAGGACAAGGTGACGTACTAGCGACCTCTCCCTTGTCCACTAACAGACCAACTGTGCCTTTAGACTTTTCTAGAAAAAGCACAGCCATTACAGGGTGATATGTACTGGCGACCTCTCCCCTGTAGGATGCTAAACCACAATTGTTTTGGGAAAGAAGAAGAAACACTCACTCCACTGACATTGCCAAAGTCCAGGAATTCCTGACTAGAAAGGACATTGAGAACTGACCCTGGTGAAGAAACAAAGAATTGTACACTGGCAGGAAGAAATTTGTGGGACCCATGCTTAGGAATGTGGTATTAATTGGATTTGGGGGTTTAATCTACAGGCTGTGCCCTGTGTTTTGGATAAATCCTTCAGTATGTATTGCCCTCCCTAATTGGATTTTAGATGACATTGCCCTTATCAGGTTTTCAAATTACTTCTACATACCCAGATTGCTCACAAGGGGCTGCCATTAGATTAGCACAACAGAGGGCCTGGGTTATTTCCTCTGAAAAGAAAGAGAATTGAGCAGATCCCTGTGGGCTAGGGCCAATATCTTAAAAGCCAAGAACATGATAAGGAATTGGGCCAACTAGAAAAGGCTACTAGCCTTATTCTTGAAACTCAGCTATCTTAAGTACAGGCTGGAGTTGGTGAGTTACATGTCATTTCAGCCCTTAGTTTTGTGACCCAGAAGTTACTGACAGAGATGGTATTGAATATCACTGAGGCTGGGAAGGTATTGCAGTGGGATCTAGACTAGACTTGGCCCACTGCCCTTACAGATGCATCAGGAGTACCATCTGATCTGTGGTCATGGAGACATACTTGGACACTTTCTGAATGGAAGTGGGGACATTCACAGTGCTCCTTCCAAGCATATGGACCGGTTAGGGTGGGTGTGGGCTCCCACATACCAGATCCTGCCGGGTCCATGGGGAGGAGGCATGTGGGACTGCATTATTTACCGAGACATCTGGGAAATTAGACCATTTGCTATACCTCACTGATTTACAGTCAGTGCCCCAGACCAATGAACTGTTACCCCTGAAGGCGATTTTAAGCTTCGTCTGCACCTGAAGAACCTGTAACCCGGTTGTGCCCTGCCAAGCGGTGATTTGTTGTCCCAAGAGTCCCATTATGGTCCTCTAGGGACAAAGGGGGGATTGTTAGGCCTGAATAAAGATGTAGCAAAAACCCAGTTATGCCAACCTGACGAGTCAGGCAATCAGAGGTTTCTGGGTAATCCCAGAGTGGAAAATACTGAGAAGCAGCATTGTCTCACAAAGCCCTGGGAAACAGTGAGATAAATGAGGGGGCTGGTGCCAGCTGTATTATATGGAGAAACACTGTTTGAAGAACTGATAAGAAGCACAAGCATCTCACAGTTCTGACTCCAATAACTCCCTGGTTTAGTGTTCAGTGTGTTAACTCCCTTAAATTCCTAACCTTTGGCGCTTGTTGAGATATTAACAATTTAATGCTGTAGAGACTAGGCATGCGTATATATTAAAAGGTGTCTAATTTCTAGTTGTTAGACAAAGGGGGTGGATTGCTTAAGTAAGTGATTTATGACGTAATAAAACGGTCTATATAAGCTAATACTAAGCTGTAAAGAAGGGGGGCTGGTTCTTTTCGGATACGGGCAGTTCTTTACTGATGCGTGCACTTGTCAATAAAGAACTTTAGATCGGACCTTGCTGGTGTTGCCTGTCTCTCTGCGGTCAGACAACGAACATCGCTGTCGGGGTTAGAGTCCCTGACAACTGTTTGCAGCCCAGCCCCTGCCCCAGAGGGCCTGGGCCTTGCCTA
>ML129500.1:5131087-5157957 GCA_003846335.1 Cuora mccordi | reverse complement strand
AGAAGGATGTGGATAAATTGGAGAGAGTCCAGCGGAGGGCAACAAAAATGATTAGGGGGCTGGAGCACATGACTTATGAGGAGAGGCTGAGGGAACTGGGATTGTTTAGTCTGCAGAAGAGAAGAATGACGGGGATTTGATAGCTGCTTTCAACTACCTGAAAGGGGGTTCCAAAGAGGAGGGATCTAGACTGTTCTCAGTGGTAGAAGATGACAGAACAAGGAGTAATGGTCTCAAGTTGCAGAGGGGGAGGTTTAGGTTGGACATTAGGAAAAACTTTTTCACTAGTAGGGTGGTGAAGAACTGGAATGGGCTACCTAGGGAGGTGGTGGAATCTCCTTCCTTAGAGGTTTTTAAGGTCAGGCTTGACAAAGCTCTGGCTGGGATGATTTAGTTATGTTTGGTCCTGCTTTGAGCAGGGGTTTGGACTAGATGACCTCCTGAGGTCCCTTCCAACCCTGAGATTCTATGATTCTATGACAGGGCACCCATGGAACCACAGCAGCTCCCCCCAGATGAGCTGGATCGCTGCCAGCCCAGGGGGAGAGCTAGGGTGACCAGATCCAGGACCCATTGGACCTGAGGGTTTGCTGCTGCTGTTGCCATTCTGCACCCCAAGAGGTGGATAGTTTTCCACCTATCTCCTCCTCTACTGCAACTGTTGGACCAGCAGGCAGGGGGGTGAGCCAAGTATGAAAGCAGTGCTATATTACCATTTAGATTGTCATTGCTTTCTAACAATCCTGAATTAAATTTCAATATTTGACAGAGTGCAAGAACGTAGAGCAGTGGTCCCCAACGACACGGCGGCAAGCAGTGTCATCCAGTGGCGTCGCCGCCGAAATGCTGCCGAATTTCGGTGGCATTTCGGCGGATGTTCGTCCACCGGCCAGTACGCAGGTGCATTGAGAGGCCCCTATGGGCACCATGGCACCCACAGGCACCGCGTTGGGGACCCCTGACCTAGAGAGCCTCCTGAAGCACAGGTGATCATTTTGATTTAAATGGACTTGAACTGTATGACGAATTGAGGACACTGTCATCAATGTCGCCACATACAAAATCGATGATGGACATTGTACAGTTTACTCATACCAGCAAACTTGTTGACATATATCCTAATGTGTACATTGCCACTCGTATTCTACTGACAATTCCTGTAACAGTAGCATCAGGAGAACGGAGTTTCTCAAAACTAAAGCTCATTAAAAACTATCTCCGCTCTACAATGAGTCAGGAACACTTGATTGTCTTGCTATTCTTGCACTCAAACAAGACATCACTTTGTCTTTGTATACAATGACATTATTACTGATTTTGAAGCCCCAAAAGCCAGAAAGATTGCTTTTAATTAAAAACAAATCCTTGTTTCAATACCTCTTCATATACATTTCCAATAAAATGTTGACAAATTAAAAAAATTATATTATTTGCATCATTCTGTCAAATCAGAATTTTTCCTATAGTGCTACTTCTTTAGTGCTAGTCCATCAGCATTACAGTGTGCTTCATTAAGTTAAACTGGTTTTAATAACATGCATGTGGCAAGTTTTCCAATAGTGTAAGCTTATGTTTGTGTTAATAAGAGCAAGACAGGCACAGGAGCACCAGTTTAATAATCTCACCTAGGGCACCATAAATCCTAAGGACGGCCCTGCCTGGAGGGCAGGTGTGATGCCATCTGCACAGATAATGGCTGTCCTGGGAATGTCTCCTGGGAACTCATGGCCTGGGCCCCTCCCCTGCAAGGTGTCAAATGAAGGTGTTGGAGAACAAAGAAATCAGGTGGCCTCAGGGCCGGCTCTAGGTATTTTGCCGCCCCAAGCACGGCAGGCTGGTTGCCTTCGGCGGCTTGCCTGCGGGAGGTTCCCGGTCCCCTGGATTGGGCGGCATGCCTGTGGGAGGTCCGCCGAAGCTGTGGGACCAGCGGACCCTCCGCAGGCATGCCGCCAAAGGTAACCTGCCTGCCGCCCTCGCGGCAATTGGAAGAGCGTCCCCCGTGACTTGCCGCCCCAGGCACGCGCTTGGCATGCTGCTGCCTGGAGCTGCCCCTTTCTGGGTGGCCTCCTTGCCCGGGAAAGAGACAAAGGCCAGAGGAGGGACTGGAGGGAGGGTCAGTTTGGAGCTGGCTGGAGAGACTGGGGAGGCCCAGAACCTGAGTCTGGGCTCCCCCCACTCCCAGATGGACCTGACTGAGGGGTCCTGTTTTCTGTATTTACAACCTCTGTTTTACAAGCTCTGTGTTCCTGTTGTCAAATAAACCTTTTGTTTAGAGTCACGGTGAACCACAGGAAGTGGGGGGGGGGGGTGCACGGCCCTGACTCCCCCACACTCCATGACAGCGTTTAGCCCACATCCCCCTTCCCAGCTCTGATGCCACAGAGTGTTTATCCTCTGTCTCCCTTACCAGCTCTTATGCTGCAGAGCCTCGTCTGTGTCCCTGTTCCCCATTTCCGATTCCCATTCCCACCCCTTAGCAAGCCTGATTCCAATTTCCCGTCCCCACATGTCCTGTTTGCCCCCAGTTTATATAGTAATATTCTCAGCTATACCTTAACCAATCATTTTACTAATGTAACTAACCAATCCTAACATATTGTAACATAATTCCCTAACCAATTATATCCCACTACCCTAATTAACTTACACCTAGCAAAATTAATTATACAGCAGACAGAAACCATTAGACAACCAGACAGGTTAACACTAGAAAAATGGGAGCCATAAAGACTAGAGAAAAGAGGGTTTCACAACCACAACCATTGATAAGTGATTTCTTGCCAGACAGGATGCTATCAAACTAAAAAATTTTTAACCATCTTAAGATCTGTTACTTTATCTGGTGGTGATGACCACTATCAGGACAGGATAATCTTCCTAACAGCACCTGATTTCAATATGACTGGTTGGGAATGTTGGGCTGTGACCGTTCACTTCCTAGCTTATGGCTGCCCCTGTTGCTTAGCCAAAGGCCTCAGCCTAAGAACAAGGCCTCAGACTACCCAAGTGAGAGACGGCCCATACACAGGCGGACTGTGATTATGATTCTTTATTTTTAATCCCCTGTAACTAGCTAAGTGATAGAAATACACAGAAGTTCTTATAGGCCTTTAGAGGCCGGCCTGAAGCTTTCCATACTAACAGCACACTCTCTTTGGGTCAAGCCTCCTTGGCTTTGGTGCCTCCTGGGTCTGATCTTGGAGCATTCAGCACCACTCGTTTCATGCTGTGAGCACCCCGCAGTGAGTCCACCTGGGAAAGACGTCCATGCCTCCTGAAGGGGCCGTACACTGTAAAACAGTGTAGTGTATGTCTGAAAACATCAGAGAAAGTTATCAGGGCCTCGAACACAGCACTTGGTACTCCCACTCGCCCAAACCACCTGGCGCCGTTGCTAAGTTATAAAGTGTCCGGAGGGTCTGGGTCCAGGCTACTAGGTGAGATCACACCTGGTCCTCTGCCACAAGAAACACCCTTTCCCACCCCCTTGTTAAACATGCAGGGCATAGGAAATGGAGGCACATACAGCACTCACACAAAGAATGAAGAAATTCGTCACTTCACCATACAGGGGATGGTGGTGGGTCAGAAGAGGCAATTAGGGGCGGGGATGTGGGTGGGTCTGGTCTAGAAGTAGATCTGGGGGGAGGAGAATGAGGACTGGGGTGGGGAAGGATGTGGAGCAGAAGAGGGAGATAGGGCAGGTGAGCTGGGCTAGAAGGCAGGGGGCAGGGCAGAAGGGGTAGTGGGGCAGGGGATGAGAGCAGGGTGGGCCTGAAAGGGAGCAGGGGGTGGGGTGGATGGAGAGAAAGGGCAGAAGGGGGACCGGAGGTGGGGTGAGGCAGGGTCTGGGGCAGGATAAGTCTGGAGAAGGAGCTGGCAGTGGAGGGGGCAGGGGAAGAGCTGCAAACTCTGTGAGTGGACTTGGAGTGGGGGATGGAGGCAGGCTGGTGGGAAGTGGGGAGAACACAAGTAACTCTCGCCAATGACACGGAACCAGTGGTTTCCCTACACACACCCGCATTTCCCCAACATCCCCCCCCCCATTTTTGTGAACGACTTACATGCCAATTTAGTGACTGTTTGGAAACCTGAATTGAAATTGAAATATTAATACATACTTTAAAAGCATATACAGTGTGTGATAAAATGCGTATATCTGAAAAATTATGATAGATTTGAAAGATATGAACATAGACCAGCTTCCTTGTACACCTGTTGTTTTTTATGACAGTGTCAGTGCATTCATTTCGGTGATGTTGGCCAACCTAACAATTTCAAATGATGAGTTGTAAGCAAAGTCTAAATGAGCTCTCCCTGACAGCTAGTGATGAGCTGGGGCTGGGGGGACCAGATAGTACCTAATCTACCTAGGTATCCAGCAAACACAGCTGTGTTGCCCAAGTGGTAGCTTTTGGCTGGGGCTGGGTTAAAAATCACTTGAATGCAGGGGGTAAAGAAATGTTCTTATTGCATTAATAAATACAGTAGAACTGTATTCAGCTTGTGCTGATTGACAGCATCGAGAGAGGGTGGGGACTTGTCCCTCTCCACTGTTTAAAGACAGAGTTGATGAGGCTCCATACATAGTCTTTCGTTCTATTAAGTGACCACTGGAGCTGAAATCACTGATGATCAGGCCCTGCTGTGGGGACAGTATTCCTGTGGGTACTCGAGAGGAAGCAACACTCACCTATGCGCCTGATGATAATCATGTTAAAGAGTTCCTGGGTCTTATGTTGAATACACCAGGCTCCCGACATCAGTCTTCATCCGTGGCCAGCAGAATTGGTCTTGTAAAAGCCCATAGTTCTCATTAAACCCAAGCTCCACGTTGTCAGCATGTAAAGATTGTTGTATAGCAGTGTTAAACTGTTGAGGTGATAATGAGTTGGGTTTTTTTATGGGTTGCCCGGGATGGCTGGTGATTCACACAGAAAGTCTATTCTCCAGGGAAAGTCGATCCCATTCTTTCATTAGGAGAGGACTCTCAATGTGCCTGCGCTTATCCACAGCATCTGGAGTCCCTTGCTCAAGTGCCAGCCAAACCTCTCCAACACAGGCACCATTCCGTTGTGCAGCTCGAAGCTCAAATCCCAATGGGGTAGACTAACAGCACTTTGATAATAGCCACTGCGAAGACCTAATAAACTAAACCACTTGCTTCAATAGCAGCAGTTAAGGACAGCCTCAAACCCTGACATTGTATATTACTCTGCTATGGTGAGGTTCTTTAGAGTGCAATAGTATACACACATTCTGACAACCCTAATCGTCTGTCTCACCACAACAGTTGGGAAGCCATATGAGCTTCCTGACTCTACTTAATCAAGTGTCTCCGAACAGCTGCCATATCAGCTAGAGCCAGGCGACGGGTTCGTTGGCAACAAGCTTGAGAGTCACTCGGATTGAGCTCCTGCCGAGTACTAGACACACAGCCGACAGCCTGCTCATGTCACGAGAAGCCATCATCAGCATGTTCAATATTTTTTGACAGAAGAACTGTTTTCATTCCTCAGGGATAACGGACGATCCAAAATCAAAACAATCGTGTGTCAAGTCGTTAGGGTTGCTCTCGACGCTGCAGCATGCATCTGAGGTGCTACGTCAACTGGGAACAACTGGCCAATCACTGTCCCATGCCGGAGTGGGGATTCTGAGGTGAATCAGAAAAGTGCAGCTTGGAGGGGGAGGGCATTCGATTGTCAGTTCCTGCTCCATCCTCACCTGATCCAAGCGGGTAGCAAGTAGTCCCATCTTTGCCACAACCTTACATAGTAGCTTATCTAGACGGCATGGGTACTGTGAAAGCTTGTCACATTCTTATCGGTATGTGACAGGAAGCGCAGATACATCTCAGCCCCACTCTCGGTAGTCCCAGCTAGAGCGTCCAAAGCATGGAGATTCTCTAAAGCATCAGCAGAAGGCTAGCTTGTCAGTAATGAAATGATACCATAAGAGGCTGCTCCCCTCCGCCTTTCAGCTAGACGTTGCCTTTTGATATTATCCGGACATTGCCATTATCTGGGTTACTTGGTCCAGCCAAGTGTCCAAGTCAGCCTCTCGAACGGGGTAGGCTTTAGCTTCAGGAATAATCTTAGTTTACCGACCCAAATTCCTTCAATAGATGGAGGACTAGACTCTTTAACCGATTGTCCTTGTGCAGTTATCAGGGCCTCCTTTGTAGCAGCTCAGGGAGTAGATTTTGGGGTAAGAGATGTCCTCTTGTCTTTCCCTCTTGCAGCAAAGCATTCAATTTAGCTACAAAATCAGGGGTCCCAGCTTATTTAGGCTTCTCCTTTGGGGCACTCCCAGGTAGAAACACAGGCCGGGGGCCAATTGCATGCTCAATATCGATTTGCTGGGGTACACATGGTGCGGCCAACTCAGCAGCCCCTCTCACCAATAGAGACAAAGTCAGAGTGTTAGGGTCCCCACGGCCATCATAAAATGTGGTCTTCCCAAAGATTGTTACAGTTCCCAGTGCCCGAGAGATAGGACCATCCGCAGTGTCTATGGGCACTTTACCAGGTAGAAGTGCTCGCATTGGTGTCACACCAAGCTCTTCACACCAGGACATTAACTTACGGGGCTCCATGATGCAGAGCAGATAACAAGTTTACTAAAACCAACAGCGTTTTTAAAGTCCAATAGGGCGCAATATAATAGTGAGGATGCAATAACCTTTAAAGACGAGATTAAATAGTCTGTTGTAGCAGACTTTACTGTCGTTAACAGATCTCAGCAGTCCCACCAAAACTCACACACACACATAGTTTCTTCAATGTGTTACTCGAGAGGAAGAAACACTAACCTATGTGCCTGATGATATTCATGTTAAAGAGTTCCTGGGAATTCCATGGACTACACCAGGCTCCCGAACTAGACTATTGCTAAAGATGTGTCTTCATTCGTGGCCATTAGAATTGGTCTTGTAAAAGCCCATAGTTCTCACCAAACCCAAGCTCCACGTTGTCAGCATGTAAAGATTCTTCTATAGCAGTGTTAAACTGTTGAGGTAATAATGAGGGGTTTTTTTTATGGGTTGCCCGGGATGGCTGGTGATTCACACAGAAAGTCTATTCTCCAGGGAAAGTCGATCCCATTCTTTCATTAGGAGAGGACTCTCAATGTGCCTGCGCTTATCCACGGCATCAGGAGTGCCTTGATCAAGTACCAGCCAAACCTCTCCAACACAGGCACCATTCCGTTGTGCAGCGTGAAGCTCAAAGCCCAATGGGGTAGACTAATAGCACTTTGATAATAGCCACTGTGAAGAGCTAATAAACTAAATCACTTGTTTCAATGGCAGCAGTTAAGGACAGACTCAAACCCTGACATTGTATATTAGTCTGCTACGGTGAGGTTCTTTAGGGTGAAATAGTCTACACACATTCTGACAGCCCTAATCTTCTGTCTCACCACAACAATTGAGAAGGTATATGGTCTTTCTGACTCTACTTAGATTTACAGAAACTTTCATCATATTTGACGTGGGTACCTGGAGGGAGGGCTGAGGCTGTATCACTTTAAGGGAAATAGTATTTGGACTTCTGAGTGCTCAGTAATGTAACGAAGAAACTTTTTTATGCTCGCTTGGTAAAGTTAAGGACTGGTCTACACTAGATTTTAGCTCGAATTTAGCAGCGTTACTTCAATTTAAGCCTGGAGCCGTCCACTTAAAGTGCTCTTGAAATCGATTTCTTTATGCCACCTCCGACGAGGGGATTTTCCACCACCTTTTTGGGAATTGTTTGGCCTATTTGTTACGGTTCATCCTAATTGAGTGACGATAGCTGGCCCCCACTGTGACCCCGGTGTCAGTGGCATAGTCGTGCTTGCTACACATTACCAGAAGTTAATTGGGTTTTTCGATGAAACCCACACGCTTCTCAAAGTTATTTTTGATATTGCAGAGCTGATGGGTTAAAAATTAGTTACAGTGAGTGATCCATGATTAAGAGCCTGACAGAAAAATCTTGAAATAATTGTGATTACAGCCACTCCTGGGCTGTTCACTTACAGTCTCTGGCATGGAAGCTGCTCCCAGTTACATGCAACTGAATGACACTATCCAATATGTCTGATCACAGACAAAACCCTAGGAACGTCTGTCTTTTATGTCCAGTTATGCCTGCTGGACGCTGCAAGTTTATATGTTTGTCAATTTAAAAAAGAAATTGATATGTACCAGGCTTGTTATCCCAAGAGCAGTCTCTGACACGCTTCAAACCAAACGCAGTGCTTCAGGTAGAATAAACAGCTTTATTAACTACAAAGATCGATTTTAAGTATTTTTATATCAAAGCATAACAAGTCAGATTGGGTCAAATTAAATAAAAGAAAAAAGCATTCTAAACACATCATTCAGTGCCCTTACAAACTTAGTTGCTTCTCACCACAGGCTGGCTGGTTGCTCTTCAGCCAGGCGCTCCCCTTTGCTCTGCGCTTCAGTCGCTTGGTGGTGGGGTCTGTAGATGTAGGTGGAAACGAGAGAGCCAGCAGGCAAATTTCTCTCCCTTTTAGCATGTCCTTTTTTCCCTCTTGGCTTTGTCTCCCCACCTTCCAGTCAGGTGAGCTTTACTGAGTCTCTCCAAGCAAGGTTGAGCAATTCCCCTGCTGTGGCCTCATGCAGATGAGTCATCGCATTGTAACTCCCTTGCTGGACAAGGGTTGTTGATGGGTTGATTGACATTCCACTCGGGCGTGGGTTACTTTCCTTGCTTGTTGCCCCTGGGGAGCTAATATCTGGCTGATTTCCCCCAACTTACAGCATGTTTAGTGACCACCACAATACACAGTTCTCCTAACTTTATATGCATTAATGATATACATATATAGCCAGAGAAATGACTTTTAGCAGATCATACCCTTTCCCCTGATATTTTACAAGGCCTGCTTTATATGCAAGATCACGATTATATGAAAATGAGGAATATGGGGGTTATAATATGCTCCCCCAAGATACATAATGTCACAGGGCCCTGCCCAGAACACACAGCCCTCACACCCCATGGTTGGGTCTGGCCACACTGCCATGGCCCCATCATCCGTCTGCTGTTCCCTCCACCAGCTCTGGGGATGTTCCGCCCGTGTTCCCCCAGAGCATATGCCCAGGTGGCTGCAGCCCCTCTACATGCCATCATGTCATCCATTGCCTCCTGGTGCCTGCCTCACCCCAAGTGGAGACCTACATGCAGGCGCTGGTGCGGGTGGTGGAGCCCACGGCCATGGTGGCGGCCTCCCAATGTATGGGAGGATCGGCGTCTTCCTGGATTGGAGGCTGCTGCCCAGGAGGTGGTGGAGAAGGGCCTGGCGGTGGGGCATATATATGTACCCATTGAGTTCCTTGAGGACCTGGGCATATGTGTGTTTTTTACCTCCGTCCTGCCCTTCCTGCCTAACACTGACCTTTTACCCTTCCTCTCCACCCTAGGGAAGCCAATTTCCGTTATCAGCCCTCTCCAACGGGCCCTCCAGCATGTCCTGTCCTTCTGCTGGCAGGGTGGGGCTCGGGCAGTCTTCTTAGTGCCCTACCATGGGGCCCACTACCATGGGTGCACTACTCCTCGGGGGAGGCCCGGTGTTACCTCTGCCAGGCGATGGGGCACGTCTGGAGGTACTGTCCCCTGGTCTGGCACAGAGAGGTGCCTGGAACCCCCGAGACCCAGTAGGTCACCGGCCCTGCTATTGCTGGCAACCCTGGTGGCCCAGCTTCTGTAGCTGCCCCTCCTTCTGCTGCCATTGATCCCACTTGGGCCCTGGAGGCAGCCCCCCGTAGTGCCCAGATGACCGGGTGCACCCGATCGCCATCATGTGTAGTCTGGCAAGGCCCACGAGGGAGAGGGCAGCAGGGCCATTGCTGGGCAAGGGAGCGGGCCCACCCCAGGGGGAGGTTTCCTTTCCCCCGCTGTCCCCCGCTTGCTGCCCCGGAACCGAGGCCCTGGCCCCGCCCCTTTACTGCCACCTTGGAGGGCTGGGTAAGTGCAGCAAAAGGAAGGCTCGGGCTCAGAACGTCCCCCTAGATGGGGAGGAGGGAGGTCCCCCACAGGACAATGAAGGGGGCCGCTGCTGCCCAGCCTTTTGCTGCGCCCCAGGATAGAGGACAATAGGTGGAGCTGGCCAGGGGAGGCCTCGGATGGAGCCCCTCCAGCCCCTTTGTCACCTGTGTTCCCCGTTGGCACCTGGGCACTTGCTGCCTCAGTTGCTGGCAGGGAGGACTCTGGAGCGGTGGGAGGTGACTTCACCTCCATCTTTGAGGAGATCAAGGCCCTGGGTCTGACCCCGATCACCCAGGAGAACGACGACTCTTTGCCAGTGGTCGTTGATCTGGGCGGCAGCTTCCTCATGCTGCCCCTCCCCTCATCTTTCCCCCTTGCCCCAGGTTGCTGTTCCCACTCTCGAACCCTGGGTTCATCCATCTGCCTGGCCACAGATGGCAGCCTGCCCATGGCTGCCGAGCCCCGGCTGGCAACGGCCGGTGCTGAGCGGCTGTGCCCCGAGCCCTTGGGTGTGCCCCTTTCTGAGGTGGGGCGGCCGCATCCAGTGATGAGCTGCCAAAATCTTAACAACCGGTTCCCTATAAAAAGTTCTGATTTAAGGGGGGGAGAGTGGGGGAGGGGCCAGGGGAGACATCCTCGTGGGGCTGGAGGCCCCTGCAGGGCCTGGGCCAATTGCCCCACTTGCCCTCTCCCCTCCCCTCCCCTCTGGCCAGCCCTGGAGCTTGCAGCAGCCCCCACCCCACACACACCTTGCTGGGCTATTCAAAAAGTGGCAGCAGGACGTCTCTGGAGCTCAGCTGAGCTGCCCAGCTGGTGCCGGCGGCTGGCCACGCTGCAGCTGGGGGGAAGCGGGGGAAGGGCCGGGAGAGCCTCAGCCTCCCCAGCTGGGAATCCTGGGAGCAACAGGATGGTCCGGCCCGTGGACCAGAGTTCTTTGCCCACCTCCTGGCCCTTTAACAACCGGTTCTCCACGGAGGTCTAATTTTAGCAACCGGTTCTTGAGAACCTGTGGGAACCTGCTTCAGCTCACCACTGGCCGCATCCCCTCCTGGTTGGGGGCCCTGCTGCTGATGCCACCATGCCCAATGCCATTGTTGAGGGCACTGAGCTTGCTGAAGTGCCCAGGCCTGGTGGCAGTGAGGGCCCCCTTCCTGTCCCCACCCCCTCAGCCCCTGAATCCGATCAAGAGATGCCGCAACCCGGTAACATAACTGCCAGGGATCCTGCTCCCACCTTTGCCCCTTCCCCAGCTCCAGCTTCTGTTCCTGGCCCTGCCGCCAGCCCTATCCCCAGCGATGCGTCGCCCGCCTCCTTTTCCTCCCCCCATATTGCTGCTGCCCCTGGGGTTGTTTAGTTTCCGCTGTCCTCGGACAACCCTCAGGGGGGCAGTTTTTGTGTCTCCCATCCCTGCCCATTTAGGGGCTGCTCTCTTCCCTCCACTACCCTCTCCCCCGCCAGAGATGGAGACGGGTTATGTGGTGCCACTGCTACAGGCACTGCACAGGGGGTCCACCCCCGTTTGCCTGTCTCGGTGGGCTGTGGAACCAGAGGTTTCCACAAGACTTGAACTTGGGTACGTGTTCGAATTTACGGGGTGTGTGTGTCAAGATCAATGAGATATATAAAAGAGATATGAATAAAGTAAATGTTTTGTTAGGATGATGCAAATTTAACATAAGAATAATGCAAGATACACCAAAACACATAACAGGTCTAGATTTCTAAAAAATTAGAAATTACAAAAAATATTTAATTTAAATTTACTTTTGAAAAGTAAACCATCATGGGATAAGAAGGAATAAGAACAACAACATTTCATTCCCCCATCCCACCCCCTGCATTCAAGTGACTTGTAACCCAGCCCAGCCAAAATCTATCACTTGGGCAACACAGCTCTGTTTGCTGGATACCTCGGTAGATTAGGTGTGAATGTTAATACACTCTGGTCCAGAAGCCTTTCCCCCCAGCCCCCAGCTCATCACTAGCTGTCAGGGAGAGCTCATTTAGACTTTGCTTACAACTCATCATTTGAAATTATTAGGTTGGCCATCATCACCGAAATGAATGCACTGACATTGTCATTAAAAAACAACGGCTGTATAAGGAAGCTAGTCTATGTTCATACTTTTCAAATCTATTATACTTCAGATACACGTATTTTATTATACACTATATATGTTTTTAAAGTGTGTACTAATGTTTCAATTTAAATTCAAATTTCCAGTCAGTCACTAAATTGGTATGTTTCAGAGTAGCAGGAGTGTTAGTCTATGTCTGCAAAAAGAACATGAGTACTTGTGGCACCGTAGCGAGTAATAAATGTATTTGAGCATAAACTTTCATGGACCCACTTCATTGGATGCATAGAATGGAACTTATAGTGAGGAGATATATATACATACAGAGAACATGAAAAGGTGGGAGTTGCCCAACCAACTCTAAGAAGCTAATTAATTAAGATGTGCTATTGTAAGCGGAGAAAAAAAACTTTTGTAGAGATAATCAAGATAGCCCATTTAAGACAGTTTGACAAGAAGGTGTGAGGATACTTCACATCGGGAAATAGACTCAATGTGTGTAATGGCTTAGCCATTCCCAGTTGCTATTTAAGCCTAAATTGATTGTATCTAGTTTGCATATTAATGCAAGTTCAGCCGTTTCTCGTTGGAGTCTGTTTTTGAAGCTTTTCTGTTGCAAAATTGCCACCTTTAAATCTGTTACTGAATGGCCAGAGAGATTGAAGTGTTCTCCTACTGGTGTTATCATTCCTGATGTCAGATTTGTGTCCATTTATTCTTTTGCGTAGCGACTGTCCGGTTTGGCCAATGTACATGACAGAGGGGCATTGCTGGCACATGATGGCATATATCACATTGGTAGATGTGCAGGTGAACAAGCCCCTGATGGCGTGGCTGATGTGATTAGGTCCTAAGATGTTGTCACTTGAATAGCTATGTGGACAGAGTTGGCATCGGGCTTTGTTGCAAGGATAGGTTCCTGGGTTAGTGTTTTTGTTCTGTGGTGTGTGGTTGCTGGTGAGTATTTGCTTCAGGTTGGGGGGGCTGTCTGTAAGCGAGGACTGGCCTGTCTCCCAAGATCTGAGAGAGTGAGGGATCATCTTTCAGGATAGATTGTAGATCTTTGATGATGCGCTGGAGAGGTTTTAGCTGGGGGCTGTAGGTGATGGCTAGTGGCGTTCTGTTATTTTCTATGTTGGGCCTGTCCTGTAGTAGGTGACTTCTGGGTGCTCTTCTGGCTCTGTCAATCTGTTTTTTTCACTTCAGCAGGTGGGTATTGTAGTTTTAAGAATGCTTGATAGAGATCTTGTAGGTGTTTATCTCTGTCTGAGGGATTGGAGCAAATTTGGTTGTATCTTAGAGCTTGGCTGTAGATAATGGATCATGTGGTGTGTCCTGGATGGAAG
Source organism: Cuora mccordi (assembly GCA_003846335.1). Taxonomy (NCBI): domain Eukaryota; kingdom Metazoa; phylum Chordata; order Testudines; family Geoemydidae; genus Cuora; species Cuora mccordi. Next base: position 5,144,532 of record ML129500.1, on the reverse strand, counting down.
CTGGAGGCATGTAGGTAAGTCTAGCGGTCAGTGGGTTTCCGGTATAGGGTGGTGTTTATGTGACCATCGTTGATTAGCACTGTAGTGTCCAGGAAATGGACCGCTTGTGTGGACTGGTCTAGGCTGAGGTTGATGGTGGGATAGAAATTGTTGAAATCATGGTGGAATTCCTCAAGGGCTTCTTTTCCATGGGTCCAGATGATGAAGATGTCATCAATGTAGCGCAAGTAGAGTAGGGGTGTTAGGAGATGAGAGCTGAGGAAGAGTTGGTCTAAGTCAGCCATTAAAATGTTTGGTTACTGTGGGGCCATGTGGGTACCCATAGCAGTGACGCTGAGTTGAAGGTATATATTGTCCCCAAATGTGGAATAGTTGTGGTGAGGACAAAGTCACAAAGTTCAGCCACCAGGTTTGGCATGTAACTAGTTCACAAAACTGGGGGGGGGGAGTGTTGGGGAAATTCAAGGAGGGGGGTGTAGGGAAATCACTGTGTGGGACTGTCATGGGCCCAGCTGGAGGATGACAGCGGGTCCATGACCCCATTCCCCCGCTGCACTGCAGGATTAGTTGTTTCCTGTTGGAAACCCGTGGCTTCAAGGTGCAGCTCCTGCTCCAGCGCTGGGGGGACTTCCATCTCGTCCTCCAGGCCATGAGGGCCATTTCGAAGGGGGGAGGGGGAACCCAGAGGCAGGACACTATGGCCTCCCAGCGGACCCACAACTTCCGTGACTCCCTGCTGGCTTTTGGGGTCCACCATGGATTGTTGTGAGGCCTTCTGGGGGCCACCAACACCCCTGCCCGCAAGGATCCTTCCTAACCCTCACTATGAGACAGACCATCTTTGCCACCTTGAACACTAGGTGCTGTAGGGTGGGTGTCTTCAGGAGCCAGATACTGTCCTTCCTCTGGGAGGGGGAATATACTGTGCTTTTCCTGCAGGAGACCCACATGGCTCCAGCCGTCAAGGCTAGCTGGCTGCTGGAGGGGGGAATGGGGTGTACTTTAGCCACCTTTGCTCTCAGGGGTGGCTCCAGGCACCAGCACGCCAAGCGCGTGCCTGGGGTGGCAAGCCACGGGAGGCGGTCTGCCAGTCACCGGTCTGCCGGCCGCTGCCTCCCGCAGGCAAGCCGCTGAATCAGCGGGACCGGGGACCTCCCACAGGCAAGCCGCTGAGGGCAGCCTGCCTGCCGTGCTTGGGGCAGCAAAATACCTAGAGCCGCCCCGTTTGCATTCATTCGGCTGAGGTGACCACCCTGTTCCCCCTACAGTCCAAGGTGCAGGGGGTCGCCACGGTCATGCCAGGTCACCTGCTGCACGTCCAGGCTTGTATGGAGGGGCTGACATTGAATCTAGCCCAAACACAGGCCCAGAGCAGGTGCATTCCTATCAGCAGACATCTGCCTTCCTCAGCACCTTGGATCCTCGTGAGTGCCTGGTCCTGGTCAGGGATTTTAATACCACCCTTGAGGACTGGGATCGCTCAGGGCTCAACAGCAGCCAGGCCACCGCAGGCATCCTTAGGGAGATCATCGCCCATCAGTCCCTGGTGGACATCTGTTGTGACTACCACCCACATGAGAATACCACCTTTAGCTATGTCTGGGTGGAGGTCGATAGATCACACCACTCCCGTTTGGACCACATTTATCTGTCACGTTTCCATCTGGCACAGGCCCACTCCTCCAGCATTCAGCCAGCCCCATTCTCAGATCACCACTTGGTGACCAGGATGGCCTCTCTCGCCTTGGAGAGGCTGGGGATGGCCTATTGGCACTTTAATGATAGCTTGCTGGAGACTTCGTGGTGTCCTTCTGGAAGTTCTGGCTGGCGTGGCAAGGGCAGAGGTGCACCTTTCCCTCAGCATGGTGGTGGTGGGATATGGAGAAAGTGTGCACTTGGTTCTTGTGCTGAAATTACACCTGGGTCCCCAGCTGGTGGAGGGATATGGCAATAGAGCAGTCTCGGAGTTGGAGAGGCATCTGGCCGCCAGCCCTGGGCATCCATCCCTCCGCAGAGCATGCCGGGAGAAGCGGGAGGAGCTCCGGGCCCTGGAAGACCATCGGGCCCATGGCGCATTCATTTGATCCCGCATCTGTCTCCTTGTGGCTCCCTCTTCTTCTATGCCCTAGAGAAAAAGGGGGGGGGCTACGAAGCACATCACCTACCTTTGAGCAGAGGATGGAACCCCTCCCTCAAGGATCTGGTCGGATCAAGGGAGAAGAGGCTGGCGTAGAAGGCCCTGGCCCTTCTGTGTATCTCCTTCGGATCCTTGAGGGGGGTGCTGTCCTCTGCCCAAAGACAGGTGACGTGCTTCATAGCTCCCCTCTTTTTCTCCAGAGCACAGAAGAAGCAGGAGCCACAATAAGTTCCTCTGGGCGGCATCCACTGGCTCCCTAGAGAGATTTGAGGAGCAGTGGGTGCTGTCCGGGGTTCTCTGCTGGGTGTCCTTGTTCTGAACCTATAACCCACACTTCTGTTCCTGTTATTCATTAGTTGTCCCCCAAATTCAGTTGGTTCCCAGATCCAGTGGCTCCTCCCTCGGGGCTGGAGGAAGAGCCTTTGGAAGCAGGAGGGCTTATGTCCACCCACCTCCCAGAAATTCCAGTAAGGCCTCACTAGGTTTGTGTAGTTTACTTTTTCAGGTACAAGTATTTTATCGTACACTGTATATGTTTTTAAAGTGTGTATTAATGTTTCAATTTCAAATCAAATTTCCAACCAATGACTAAATTGGCAACACTGCATGCATGTAACTGGTGACCACTGGGGGGTGGGGAGGTGTAGGGAAATCCCTGATTAAAACCAGTTTAGTTGTATTTCCCTGAAAGGTCTTTGTGGGAACATACCTGCACACGCCCATTATGCTGTCTAAGGAGACACCTAGTGGTAAAAAAAATGCCAATGAAAAATTGATCGTATGGATGGTCTTTCAAGCAATTTTGACATTCAGATTTAATGAGTGTGCCATTATTTGCTTATTTTGCTGGGAGTGGGATATTTTGTTTAGTGAAAAATCTGATCTAACAGTCATTGAAAGCAATAGATGTATGTTTGTCTTAATTCAAATCTGTTGCTAATATAGTGTATTTTGTATTGTTTTCTTATGTATGTTACTTGGGCGGAAAAAAGGCAGAAGCCTAAAATGATTTGTTTCCAGTTTATGAACCATTCTTACATCCCAATCCTGCGAACAGTGACATATGAGTTTACATGGCCACGTAGTGCCATTGAAGTCAATAAAGTTAAGCACCTGTGTAGGTGCGTGAAAGGTGCATCTTAATAGGGTTTTAAGTAGCATATGGTCTTAAATATCCTTCCTAATTCCGATATTTTCTGCTAAGTGCACACATATAACTATCTGCTGATCTGAATACAGCATTTACAGTTCCTTCATAAACAATGTCATGAACAGGAGTACCACCCACCTTCCTGATTAAATTACATATAACACGTTCTTAAGCAATTACAAGTACTTTATAAATGTAAATACTTTGCTATCAACATTAAATATTATTTATTATATTATTAACTGATAAAGTTTCCCAATTAGCAGTATATCTTAAAGGAAAATATTTAATTAATTAAATTCTGAAAATCAGAATAACAAAAATACAGGTTTTTTTAAAAAATGCATGGGACAGCGTTATGGCTGTTGTCATGATGCCTTTTAACAAACTCGTAAGTCTTTCTGTTCATAAGAAAAATGTTTTGTTTTAAACTTTAAAGAACCTGAAAGAAATGGATGTGTCATTTATGACCTGATCCTGGAACCAAAGAACTGACACAACTCTAATCTTATTTTACAATAGAGTGGAAGCTGTTTTGTGTTACCCGTAAAAGCCAAAGACATCAAAGCTTTGGTCTCCAGAGAAATATAGGCTTATATTTCAGTACTTTGAATTAAGCCAATCTAACTTTACGTGGGCAACCAGCAGATAGATATTTCTCAACTCCTCCAACCCACACACCATGTAAATCGCTAATAAATATGTGAACAAAGCCACTCAGAAATGTGCCTGAAAATGGACTGAAAAGTAGTTAATAGACAACTTGGCTTTTGCTTTAAATTGTTTAATGACCTTATATTTAACCATAAATAAGACTGTCAATATGTGGCACTGGAAATTCTGACTCCTGGGATGAAAGTATTAATACCTGCATAGGGAAAGGTCTGCTGAAACTGTGAGAGACAGTCACTGATGGTTTGTCTACAAAGAGTCTCTGTTGAATGCTGGAATAAATGGTTTACTGGGACACAGCCAATTAACGTCCTTGACTGTTTTAGTACATAGATAAGTGGAGGAACTCAATACTTTCTGCTCTTCAAGCCAGTATTTGGAAAACAACCATGTATCAGGCTACCCCGAAAGGTTTCGCAACCTTTTCTGCACAGAGGATTTGTTTAAAGAAGAAATGCTGCTCACAAGGACTTTGACTTGTCAATGAGGCTTTTTAGCTCCCTTGAAACTTGGAATGGTTTCATTCTAAATGAAAAATAACAGTGTAAATGTCTGTGTCTGTGCTACAACAGGGTATGACATGGCATGGCAAAAACCACCCAATTCTTGTGTGTTTATAGTAAAAATGTGTGCTTCTATAGCACCTTTCATCACGCCCAAAGCACTTCACAAACACTTTGGGCTAGATCCACTAAAGGATTTACGTGTCTAACTTCCACTTTAGGCAGCTCAATTCAAAATATAGAGCCTCACAACCTCATTCAGCTGCTGCCTAACCCTGTAGTGCCTGAAGTCCCTAGGTGCCTATATAACCCACACACCTTCTGGGTATGGTGTTGTGTCCCATCTAGTGACACTGAGACCACTTAGAGCAGATCATTTTATCTGTCTGTACAGCTTTAGCTAACAGGCAGGTGGCTTTTTGCCCATGTGGTAGAGGCTCATGCACTAAGCTCCAGAGGCCCCAGGTTCAATCCCGCCTGCCGCCGACCAGGGTTTGTTGGTGTTACACCTACATTTCTGCCAACAAGTCTCCTGTCCCCAGGTGCCTAAAAGTCTGCCAGTGGGCATGGATAGAGTTGCCTAACTCACACCTAAGCCCCAGCAGGATCCTCAGCTTAAACATTCCTTTGCCTGTCTCCACGGGCTAGGCCTGATCTAGCAGATGTTCTCAGAGTCTGTCTTAAAGCATATCTGCTGAATCAGGCCCTGCATAAAAGATAGACAGAGGGGGTGCTAGCTCCTTTACAGCAAGTTGCTAAAGCACTCACCACCCAGGATGTGAGAGACCCAGGTTTTATTTCCCCCACTCTGTCTGTTTCAGAGCAAGGATCAGAGCACAGGTCTCCCAGGTAGGACTCTAATAGGGTGACCAGAGAGCAAGTGTGAAAAATCAGAACAAGGAGGGAGGGTAATAGGCACCCATAGAAGACAAAGCCTCAAATGTTGGGACTGTCCCTATTAAATCAAGACATCTGGTCACCCTAGACTCTAACCACTGGGCTACAGGGTATTCTGGGGTGGGTGGATTTTCAGTCTGCCCTGTTGAAGCCATTCCACTTTGCACACATAATAAAACAGTAATTGGAACAGGACCTTGAACTCTGGCCAATGACAATTTAATTGGACAAACTGGAATGTCCTCAACAAGAGAGTTGGGGCATGCTGCTTCCCAGACTATCCCAGGGCGCTTTCCTGAGGCATGGGTTCAAATCCTTGCTCTAAATCAGGCAAACGAGGGAACTGAACCTGGGTCTTCCTAACCACTGGGCTAAAGTGTGTAAGGGGAAAACTACCATGTAGGGTGACCAGCTGTCCCGATTTTATAGGGACCGTCCCGATTTTTGGGTCTTTTTCTTATATAGACTCCTATTATCCCCCACCCCCTGTCCTGATTTTTCACACTTGCTGTCTGGTCACCCTACGACCATGTGACCTTGTCTGGGATGTGGAGATGGGCATCTCCCTCCAATCCAGATGTAAGTACCTAAATCCCTTTGAGGGGTGAGGCTTAGGCCATATCCATCTCCTCAGCATTTCTTATTGCTTAGCGTAGGTGGCTCCCCACTCAGCATGCTGGCTTTTGTGGCTCCTATTGTCAGGTGCCTATGAATTTCTAAACTTTCATATATTTCTGTTTCTTGCAAGTTTGTCCTTAACTCTGGAGTTTGTGATAATGGATCAACTGATCAAAGGGACCTTTCCAGATCATTATGTGGCAAGGCACCTTCTCAGTCTCCCCAGCCTCTGCTGCTTTTAGCCCTGGTGAGACAGGCTTGGGTAACGCAGTCCCCCTTGGGACACAGGGGAAGTCTGCTCCCCGTCTCTCCACCAGTCCTGTTTAAAGTATTTTCACTCCCTTGTGGGAGAGAGCACTGCCTCTCCTCCCGGTGAGGCTCGCTGTCTTGCTGCTCCAGCACTCCTGGCAGTAGGGCTCCTTCTCTCTCTGCTCTCCCTCCCCTTCCTCCCAGGGAGGGGTTTAAAAAGGTCTCAGGCCGCCCCAAGTTGGAATCAGCTGATCCTAATTACCCTCAGGTAGCTCCCCCTCAGCTGATTCTAATTTGCTACCTTGGTAACCCTTTCTCAGCTGAACCTGATTGACCTGTAGTTGTCTCCCAGTTGATAAGGGGGAGGGCCTTTTAACCCTCTGGGGCTGACTCCTACCGCTCCCTTACAGCTGTCTGTCCTGAGTTTATCACAATTAGTATGAAACCTTTTTCTCCTAGATTAGGTCCACAGTGATGGGCATGGTATTAAACCTAGAAAGACTGGATATAGTGGATAGTTCTAGGATTCTGGTAGCATATCAGTATTAATGCACATGTCCATAAGAAATGCTGCTGCTGAGACTTGAACTTTATTTTCTCTTGGAAAACACCAAGCCCTGTGCAGATATAAATGCATTTCCAGCAATCCTAGCCTCTGAGCTTCATTAAAGGGTTAACGCTTAGTTCCCTGAATCCAGATCAGGATACAATGCAGACCTTGTTCCAAATTCCACCGTCTCCCATTTCTCCACCTTCCCCTGTTTTAAAACTAAAACATTAGGACACCTGGTTGGAACTGAATTCCCAGTTACTTGTGGGGTTATTAAAGATTCAGTGATCCCTTTTGTAAAAACAGGTCATTAGCTAATGTTCTGGGTAGAACTGATGCATGTGTGACTCCCACGCTCTGCAAGCCACCACACTGCATGCTGATCACAAGTGAATGACATACCAGAGCAGTGGAGTTGTAGCCAAGCAGGATATTGGAAAGACAAGGTGGGTGAGGTAATATCTTTTATTGGTCCAACTTCTGTCTGGCTTGAAAGCTTGTCTCTCTCAGGAACAGAAGTTGGTCCAATAAAAGATGTTACCTCCCCTACCTTGTCTCTCTGATACTAGAGCTTCCTCCTTCAGCCACCTTGGTAAGAAATACCTACCAAGACCTGAGCAATGACTTTGCCCAAAGGCTAGATACATATAGGCAATTCTGAGACATGGGGGTGACACTACTTCAGAATGAAATTAACTATATTAACACAATTTAGACAATATTGCAAAGTATGAGGGAAATGTTAAATGCTTAACTATTGTGCAAAACCCAAACAGCAAAATGTACAACTCTCAACGCTGATCTTTAAACAGCATTCCTCTTAGATACATATCATCCCATTGACTTTGGTTGCAGCTGTGAGTGCACTTCTGCACCTCAGACCCCATGGGCTGACAGCAGAGGAAGGGTGAGGCTCAGGAATTTTGGTTCCGTCCCCTCTGGAGTGGAGTGTGCTCTAGTGGGCACAGACTCCTCTGTTTATTACCAACTAGTGTGATTCCTTCTGCTCCATCTCCTCCAACTTGTTCTTGTACCAGTCCTGTCTCTTCCCCATCCCTGGTTCCTTGTCCCAGCCTCCACGCCTCAGGCTTCTCATCCAGTCATTGTGTCCTTGCCCAGCAAGTTCCAGTCTCTGCTTTCTGAACTCCCCGTCCCAATCTTCCTCCACTTCCAATCTTCCTGCCCAGCCCTTCACAGTTCCCCCCACAACTGCCAAGCTCCTCACGGCCAGTCTCGTTACCCAGTTCTCCTCCTGCATTCCGGTTCTCTGTCAGATCTGTTTCCCCTTCCCTCTCACCCACTTACCCCAATTCCATTGGTTCTCAGTCCCAGGCTCCTTGTCTAGTCCCAGTCTCTCCTCTGGCTCCTAGTACAATCTCAGTCTCTCCCCTTCCACTGCTTCTCTCCTCACTCCCTGTTAGGGTGATCAGGTGTCCGGTTTTCAACTGGAACAACTGGTCAAAAAGTGATCCTGGCGGCTCTGGTTAGCACCACTGACTGGGCCGTTGACTGTCCAGTTGGCAGCGCCGCACAGCGGGGCTAGTAGGCTCCCTGCTAGCCTCTGTGCTGCACGGCTCCCAGGAAGCAGCCAGCCTCCCCCCCCCCCTTCGGCTCCGACATGTAGGGGCAGCCAGAGGGCGCTGCATGCTGCTCCATCTGCAGGCACCACCCCCGCAGCTCCCATTGGCTGCAGTTCCCGGCCAATGGGAGCTGTGGGGGTGGTGCCTGCAGATGGGGCAACATGCAGAGCCACCTGGCTGTGCCTCCATATAGGAGCCGGAGAGGGTAAGCGCTGCCCGTAACCTGCACCCCTGAGCCCCGTGCTCCAGCCCTGATCCCCCTCCAAACCCCTTGATCCCAGGCTAGAGCCCAGAGCACCCTCCTGCACCCCAAACCCCTCATCCCAGCCCCACCCCAGAGCCTGCACCCCCAGCTGGAACCCTCACTCCCCCGCGCCCTTGCTCCAACCCCCTGCCCCAGCCTGGATCCCCCTCCTACACTCTGAACTTCTCATTTCTGGCCCCACCCTGCACCCCCAGCCAGAGCCCTCACCCCCTCCCACACCCCAGCCCGCCCAGTGACAATGAGCTAGTGAGCAAGGGTGGGGAAAGCGAGTGACAGAGGGAGGGGGAATGGAGTGAATGGTGGTGGAGAAGGGGTGGGGCATGGATGGGGAAAGGGTGTTTGGTTTTGTGCAAGTAGAAAGTTGGCAACCCTACTCCCTGTCCCAGCCTCTGTACCCAGCTAGTTCTGTAGTTCTTCTGGCTCCCAGATTCAGGTACCATCCCAGCCAGCCCCAGTCTCCCATGCCAACTCCTAATTTCCTTGCCCAGCCAGTCCCAGCTACCCCACTCTAAATCTGAATCCCAAGCTCCTTATCCCAATCTACTCCCCAAACCTCTGCAGGTCTGCTCTTGTCCTGTGCTCTGAATCAGACATTTTTCTCCTCCATGCTGTGTGGGCCAGCAGAGGCATCACTGAGGCCACAGGAGAGACAGGTTCTCTGCTCTCTGTACAGGCACCCACAGCCAGACACAAAATGGACCACAGCAGCAATTACATCAGAAGACTTGCTCAGCCCATGGAATCCTCAGGAAATTTCGCTGTTAAACTCTAAGAAGTCTCTCCTGAACATGGGCAAATTGAAATTTTTCAGAAGCTTATAACTTGGCCAAATGTGGGTGGATTGTCATGAGGGTGGCAAAAGGCACATGTCTGACACAAAGGGCCATACCCTGCCAAATTTCAAGCCTCTGCTCCAAAGCATGAGGATACTAAAGCGTCTCAAAGAATTTTAGCTTCATTCTCAGATATGGATGAACTGTTTTGGCTGAAAATTTTCAGAAAAAATACAGCCTGAGGCGGGCACTAGGCATGGAAAATTTCAGTCCAAATAGTTAAAGTTTGGCAATTTTATACCAGGGATGGCCAAACTGCGGCTTGTAGCTGCATGTGGTTCTTTTACAGTTAAGGTGCAGCTCATGGAGCTCCCCACTTCCCACCCACCCCAACACTCTCTGCCTACCAGAATGGGGGGAGGGGAGAGCTTGGGGCTTCTGCCCGGTGGTGGGGCTAGCAGCTTTTGCCCAGCAGGGGAGGGGTTCTCAGGGCTTCCGCCCCACGGGGCACACCTGCCAGGGCTCAGGGCTTCAGCAGGAGTGGGACTGAAGCCCTAAGCCCCAGCAGGGGCCTCCCATGCTGCTGAAACCCCAGCAGATGCGCCCTGACTCTCAAACTTCTGAAGATTGTCATATGCGGCTCAGAGGGTCAGTAAATTTGGCCATTCTTGTTATATACAACTGAAAACACGGTCTTATAAAGGGAAGCAACCTTAATAGTGGTGCTAGCGGCCCTGCCTCTAATCAAATGTCCCACTTGTCACAGCATTGAGCAACCACCACCATCTCCTGCCCAGAAGGGAGGCAGTGCAAGACAATGCTCTATGGACTTGGATGTTCAATTCCTGGCTTGCCCACAGTTTCCCTGTTGTGAGTTTAGACATGTAACATCATCTACTCTGTGCCTCAGCTTGCCCTCTGTAAAATGGGCACAGTGCCTCCTTGCCTCATGGGGTGCGATGAAGCCAGCTGCACTGATAGCTGGGAGGTGCTAGGGACTGTATAAGGACTTGGACACCTGGCAAGGGAGTGACTGAATTTTGTGTGGTGGGCACCAGGATGCCTCTACCCAAGCCAGCCAGGGGGAAAGCTGAGCTCGGCAGCAAGGCCCCTGCTGGCTCCTTGCCATGTGGACTGCTCCCAAAGGTGCCACTGACCCCATTACCAGATTTACCCGTTACTTTGGGGTATGCTCATTTATTCGGGTTACTCTTCGGAGGAGGGAGAGGGTGTTTCTGTAATTCTATCAATGTGCTGCTTGTGTCACATGTGTTTTCATATGGAGCTTTACTTCTCCCTTCTGCGCGCGCACACACCCACCCACACCCACCCACCTCCACCCACACACACCCACCCACCCCCACCCACACACACACACCCCGAGTGGACCAGGTCAATCAGCACTGTCAAGCTGACCCCTTATATGTCTCTGGACTCACTGGGCTGGATGGAGCAGCACTTTCAAGCTGCCACCCTTATGTGTCCCAGATTCAGCACGTCCCTATCCCCACTCTCACATCACAATTGTACTGGCAGGAACCTACTTGATGAGCAAACCCCACCGTATTTTGGGTGCTGCAGGGATCTTTAGCTTAGGTAAGAGAAACGTTGCTGCAGAGTGAATGGGGGAAGCTAAAAACACAAAAGAGTAAAGTTTAGCAAGAGAGAAAGAAGCAACCAGCTTAATCATACAAGTTATGTATTGAATAATAGTGATAACTGCAAAAGGAGGCTAAACCATCCTAACCTACATTATTAAAGGTTAATACCTAAGGTAGACAGGAAAACAGAGAGAGAGAAAGAGGGGGATCTCACCGCTCCCTGAAGCTTGAACTGGTCGGGGTTCCCAGGTGATGGTGGTAGCTCAGGGTCCTGAGTGCTGGAGACAGGCAGAGCCCCCAGCATGATCAGTCAGGAGAAGATGAAGTCCCAGTGGAACTGATACATAGTTTGGATCGAAGCATCAGAACACTGACTGGAGGGTGAGTAGGGATTTTTGTAGAGAAAATACAATGGTTCAAGGGAGAACACTAGATTTGTTTATATGTAAACTGATGACTCAAAGGCAGCAGCGTATTATCACCTAGGCCAACAAGGCCTAGGCCTAGGGCGGCAAATTTGCTCACGTCCCCCTAACTCTGCCCCTTCCCCAAATCCCCAGCCCGCCTCTTCCCCCAGGCGCGCCGCGCTTCCCTCCTCCCTCCTAGGCTAGCTGCGCGAAAGTGCTGGGAGGGAGGGAGAAGCGAGGAGGAGGCAGAGCAGAGGTGAGCTGGGGCCCGCGGGCACGGGGAGTAATCCGGGGGGGCTGGGAACCGCTCCCCACCCCAGCTCACCTCTGCTCCACCGCTGCCATCCTCTGAGTGCACTGCAACTCCCCTTCTCCCCACTCCCTCTCAGGCTTGCCGCGCAAAAGCGCTGGGAAGGAGGGAGAAGCGAGTATCGGTGCGCTCGGGTGATAGCGGAGGTGACCTGGGGCCGGCGCGTGCGGGCAGTAACTCTTGGGAGGGGGAGGGAACTGCTCCCTGCCCCAGCTCACCAGCACTCCACCTCCACCATCCCCCGAGTGCGCCACAACTCCCCTTCTCCCCCGTCCCTCCCAGACTTGCTGCGAGGGAGCGGAGGTGAGCTGCCGCGGGGGGAGGGGGGCAATTTTTTGTGGGCCTAGGGGCAGCAAATTTGTTAATCCGCTACTGCTCAAAGGGTTTCTTTAGGCTAGACTATAGGAGATGATCACTCTTGGCTATGGGTGGTGTTTTCTTCCAGGGAGCTCACATTGCAACTAGGCTGCTTCAGTATTTTGGATATCAATCATCAAGGGTGGTAGGTTTGTAGAAATTTTGGTGGTGCCTAGAACCTGCCCCCCCCCCATACTCCACCCCCACATCTGACTAAGGATCTGGGAGGAAGTTTGGATGGTGGGAGGAGGGCTGGGGCAGGGGATTGGGGTGCAGGCAGGGTGCAGGCTCTGGGAGGGAATTTGGGTGCAGAAGGGGTGAGAGGTTGGGCTCTGGGAGGGAGTTTGGGTGGCAGAAGGAGGTCTGGAGTGCAGGCCCTGGGCTGGGGATTAGGGTGCAGGAGGGGTGCAGGATGCAGGTTCTGGGAGGGAGTTTGGGGATTTGGGGTGTTGGAGAGGCTCAGGGCTAGGGCAGAGGTTTTGGATGTGCGGGGGTGAGGGCTCTGGGGTGGGGCAGGGCTGGGGATGTGTTTGGGGTGTAGGAAGGCTGCCCCGGGGCTGGGGCCAGAGAGGAAGACTCCCCCAGCCCTCTTCCTGCCGGCAGCAGTGAGCTCTGGGGGAGCCCTCCCCCCCCCCCAGCAGCACACTCATCTTGCACAACTGTCACTGCACGTGCTTCTAGGGCCCCCCTCAGGTCCAGAAAGCCCCCTTGCCTCCCCTGTGGTGGGTGCCAGGGGGAGGCTGCCATTACATGTTCACCTCCTCCCCTGCTGCTGCCCCTCACTGTAGCCTCACTGAGGGTGGGAGATGGGGCTGCCCCTTGCCCTGTGCTGGTGATAGGTCCCGCCGGAAAAGGGAAGGGTCCCAGGCAGAAGAGTAGCCTGCCCTGCTACTAGTGGGTGGGGGAATAGGACCCTGTGGCGGCAGCTGATGCTGGAAGCCAGCGGAGCGGAGTCAGTGTGGAGTTGCAGGGGAGAGGCAGGGACGCTCCAGGGCCTGGGGAGGTGCGTGGGGGCAGCAAGTAGGGCTGGGGGACACTTGGGAGAGGAGTGTGGGGGCAGCAGGCGGGGCCTGGGGGAGAGACCCAGCCCCAAACATTGGTAGAGCTGGGCCCCCTGGGCCTGAATATTGCTGGAGCCCAGGCACCAGGGGCCAATACAACTTGCCGCCCATGTCAATCATAAGGATTCCTCACTAGAACTGGTCTGATCATTGCTGAGCTGGGTGTGGGCAGGCGTAGGTTCATTAGCATCTGGAGCAGAGATTCCCATGATGCAGTGCTTCCCTGCTTTTCTAGTCCCAGAGTTCAGTGCGGTTCTCTGTTCTCCACGCTGTAGGCTAAGGGAGATGTCTCCCTGGCCCAGCTCTCATGCAGCT
>ML129500.1:5074714-5131077 GCA_003846335.1 Cuora mccordi | reverse complement strand
CCCAGCTCTCATGCAGCTGGGGCTAGGGGAGCTGTCGCTGTTCTCCACGCTGTAGGCTAAAGGAGATTTCTTAATCTTGTCACCCTGGTCAGGAGGGGTCTAGGTGTGTCTCCTAAGGCCCTTCATTGCTCTCTGCAAGTCTTTCTCTGATGGGTTTTGGTTCAAGCAGAGGCTGGGGGGGGGGTTCTTTCCTGAGTCAGACAGGCTGGATCCTGCGCCCTGGATGCCAAATATGACACAGAGCTGACTGGTATCACCCCCCACCCATTCCCATTGTACCATCCCCCCACCCCCACAGGTGCCACCATCGCCCCCCCCCCCAGGTATCCCAGCCCCTCTACCCCACAGGAGCCGCCCCCCCCAGCCCATCTTCTCTCCTCACGCCCACGGGCACCACTGCCCCTGCCCCCATCCCCCCGGGGGGGGGTCTCCGGGGGCGTGGTCAGGGGCGTGGGGTGGGCGGGGCGGGGTGTGACGCGCCGGGGGCACGTGCCCTATAAGCGGGCTGCCCGCGGCGCTGCCTGCTGGGTGCCGAGATGGGAGCGTTGGGCCGCGTCGTGCGCGCGACTGTCCTGCTGCTGCTGTGCGGGGCGCTGGCAGGTACGGGGACGGGACGGGACGGGGCTGGGCCTGGGCCTGGGGCTGGGCCTGGGCGTGTTGCCATGGTAACGCTGTGCCTCTCTCTCCCCTCAGGGATCCTCCTGCCGCCGCCCGCGCGGGCCGCCGCCGCCGTCATCTCGGTGAGTGGGGCCGGGGGTGCGGGCAGCCCGCGACACCGCCCAGCGCCTCCCCCTCCCGCTGCCCCGTCTCGCCGGGTCCCCCAGCATCCTGCCCCGGGCACGCCCCTGCCAGCGCCCCCCTCCCGGCCCGCCCCCGGTGGGGCCCGTGCCCATCTCCCCAGCACAGGGTTAGCCCCTGCTGTCCCCCCCACCCCGCTGCCTTTCCTGTCCCGGGGAGCCCCGGGGGGACCCAGCATTGAGCCTGCAGCGCTGTGAGAGCAGCCCCCCCCCCCAGCCCAGCCCCGGGTGTGACTGCCCAGAGCTTGGGGGCAGCCCCTGGCCCACCGCAGCCCGACACCCAGGGGTGCACGTACCAAGGTGACCCCGTGTTCTGGGGGTGGTGTTGCGTTCCAGGGTCTGTCATGCGGCATTCCGGTAGATGCTGCCTGGGCTGGTGGTGGTTCTCTGGCTCTAGGAAAACAGGCCCGCTGGCTGTTGTGGTTTATAACCCTAGTGGAGACCAGCCAGGTGGCTGTTTTCCTTGATGCAGTCAGTGCTCCACTGCCTGCCTCTTCCCACCTGAGCTTGACCTCCACTAGCTACATCAAGGGAAAGATTTTACAGCAGGATAGTTGATGCCTCAACTAGGGATATGCCTGTCATACTAGGGGTAGTCTACACTACTTATTGCATTGTAGCTATGCCAGCATAAGCTGAAATGCAGACACAGCCTACACCTACAGAAGGGGCTTCTCCATCAGTGTAGGAACACCATCTACTTGTGCGATGGTAGCTAGGTTGATGAAAGCAAACCCAGGGTTAGCTCAGCATAGGATTTTTAGCATGTGGCTTTCTCACATCCCTGACCAACCTAGCAGTGTTGCCCAACAATTTAAGTGTAGGATTTTATAGCAAGATAGCTAGCTCCAGATAGTCTCACTATAAAAGCTCCTATTTTGGCCCTAAAATCTTACACTAACATGATTTTGAATGGAATCCATGTTACAGTATGCTGTTGATTTGTTAATGAGTGACCATCTCTTCACTGCTAAAAATGCTGTGGTGGCTTTTTTTAATCTCCGGGTAACTAAAGTGCCTGAGTGATCCTGAGGTAAACACAGTGAAGGTAAGACACTTCACTTTTACCAAGTGGTAAATATGTGGAGGCCAGCCTTACACACCCACCTTGGGTTGACCTCTGAGTTTATTTCATGCAAAAACTAAAGCCCCTTGTCTCCACTGTATGTTCATTATCCTAAGGTTTAAAAAAACAACACTCCTTTTTTTTAGCAATGATGACTAAGGCTCCCTTGACTATTGAGCAATTTAAGTATTTAGCTAAGTGATGGTAGGGAGCAATTAGTATGTGAAACCTGAAGTGATAAATTTCCACATAACTAGGAAAGAGATGCAATATCTCACAACCCCTCCACAGATTTTTATGAAATGTTGATTATTTTGTATATAAGTACATTGGCATGCCATTGGAAGATGGCAGGATTTGTTAAATTGCTTAATCTGGGAGGTTTCCAAAATGCTGTTTGGAATTGCTTATCCTAGACTGTTTCATAAATTTGTTTCCTCCGTAGCCAAAATGCTACTTGTATGGTTTGCCTGGATGTCCAAAGAACTTAAAGCCGGTTTGTGGGACTGATGGGCACACGTATCCAAATGAGTGTGCACTTTGCCTTTCAAACAGGTAATTGTGTAACTGACACATCCTATCTTTTTTTTTGTCTGAAGTATGACAAACATTGCACATAAAGTAGTGACTCTTTCATTTCCCAGGCTGTTTAACTGACCCTAACTCTTCTCATTTTCAGTGTGGTCAGAAAAACTTGATTTGTAAATTAAGCAAATTTAATGTACTCCAAAACAAAACTCTGTTAGCAAACCAGGGAACGCAGAGTTAAGATCGCTGTTAAAAACCCTGAAGCGGGATACAAGTGTAAAAGGGTGCGGGGAACCTACTAAAATGGGAATGCACAGTTCAGAAGCTATACCCCCCCGCCATCACCGTTCTCCAGTGGTTTTCTGGATAAGGTCAGGCAGTTTTGCAAGGTTTAAATTTGGCTCCTTTTGCGGGGACTGTGAGCCTGTCCTACAAGATAGTATTCTTGGATAATTGACATTTTGGCATTCGTTTTAAGCTTTCTCTATCACAAGTTAATACTCAGGTTTATAAACTGTTATCAAGGCTTGCATGGATGATGGATTCAAAAGTAAGGCTTTCTCTAGTAAGTCACTTAAGCATGATGTATAAAACTTTATATTGTAGTTTTGCAGTAAGATTTGCTGAAAACATCACTGAATGTGATTCTACTTCTAAGATATAGAAAGAAGCTGAATACAACTCCACTGTGGAAAATGTTTCTTTTTTTTGTTGTTTGCCACTCCATTAAAATCCATCTTCTAATGTTTTTTCTTTTTTTGTTCTGGTTACAGGGAAAATAGGAGGGATGTCAAAATTAGCTGGAAGGGATACTGCTAATACGGTGGTAGTATTCTTTGAAGAATATGGAACAGATGAAAGAGGAAACAGTGTCTTTAAATTTGCCTTCTAAGTAGTTTAGTCTAATTAAATAAAATGCCTATTTTGCTCTTATACCACTTTTGAATACACCTAATACCATTATTTTATTAAAATAGTAGTCATGTTTATGAATGTACCTGTAAGATTCATTTATATGCTCAGTCTATATTTTTTTTCTTTGGAAGATATACTACACTTGAAGATTTCTGAATCTAATTTGATTTTATTATCTATATAGAATTTGTGGGAGATGGCATGGTTACTTCATGGAGGCGTTGAGGCAGCTTGGTATGTGGGGATCTGGTAGATTATACTATACCAGGGGTAGGCAACCTATGGCATGTGCGCCGAAGGCGGTACGCAGGCTGATTTTTTCAGTGGCACTCTCACTGCCCGGGTCCTGGCCACCGGTCCAGGGGGCTCTGCATTTTAATTTAATTTTAAATGAAGTTTCTTAAACATTTTAAAAACTTTATTTACTTTACATACAACAGTAGTTTAGTTATATATTATAGACTTATAGAAAGAGACCTTCTAAAAGCATGAAAATGTATTACTGTTACACAAAACCTTAAATTAGAGTGAATAAATGAAGACTCGGCACACCACTTCTGAAAGGTTGCCAACCCCTGTACTATACCTTTGCTGCACCATCCATGTGTCTAACCTCCCTAGTTGTGGCATAATTTTTACTTGGAGAACCAAATTTCTAAACTTGCTGTATGTTTCACATCATCCCCTACCACTGCAATGTCCCTGGTACAGAGGCTTTTTATTATTTTTTTTAATTAAAAAGCCAGGATAACTTGTTCTAGTTACAAAAAAGTTTACCTCCCCTGAGATGCTATAGGCAGGGGACTGTCTTTTTCCACACCAAATTTGGAATACAGATTCTTAGTGGTGGCGTGTGGGCCCTCGTGGGAATACAGCTAACCTGCTGCCCCCAATGCTTAAACTTTTTTTTGTAACCATTTGATTCTGTTGTTGAAAGCCCTGTGCCTTTAATTGTTTTAATTGTCAGTATAGTAAGTTTTATGCTACAACTATTTTAGCTTTTATCAGTCTACACACTGCAAACTACTTATGTATACTTTTCACTTTGATGTATGAATCCATTTTACTTTGAATAAAATATCTTGTTGCTGCATTAGTCAGTAGCAAAAGCAAAGTGCCAACTAAACATCCCCACATTCAGTTCTCACTATTATCAAATCAGAACTTCACTAAGGTGGAAATGCATTAAGCTGATGTCTTACATGATACTAATTTTTATATATAGATATATAAGTAAAATCAAATATTTTAATGTACCTTAGCCCCAGAGGGGTCATATTACAGTCTAAGCCCTGATGCATAGATCACTGCATCGTTGGGGAGTCCATTCACTTTAATGAGAGTCTTCCTGGGCTAGCCAATCCCAGTGCAGAATCTAGGCATAAACTAGTAAATTAGCTGTTTCAGAATGTTCCCTGAGAAGGATTAAATGTATTTTAGGTAGGGGTAATTCCCCTCAAAATATTAACCTTTTATTATGTTGTTCTGGTAATACCAAGAAAATCAAACACTCTAAACTAAATTTGTCCCTGGGCACCTTTATCCTTCTGTGCTGGGGTGTCTGCTCTATATAGGTGAATAAGAGTTAACAAGTGTCTGAGAGCTGAGTTAGCTCACCTTACTGCACCTAGTATGTCAGGCTTGATTTATTAGACTCATCTGGAGAGGAGCTGGGTCACTTTCATAAAATAAGGATGTGGAAGCTATGGTGAAGATGCAGGAGAGGCACCGAGGCGAGAGGAGGTAAGGAGTTCCCTCTCTCTGGGAAGGGCCTGGGGAAGGCAGACAGAAGGGGGCCATGGACAGAATCATTCCCTGTGATGGGCCCTGGGAAGAAGCCATTGTGAAGGGCCAGCATTCCAGCAGAGAATGATGGAGCTGGGAGGACCTAGGGAGAAGCCCAAGGCTTGGGACCCAGAGCAGAGGCTGTTATGCTCAGGCTGTAGGGAAGCAGCACAAGGGGCTTGGAGGTAATGTGTATGAAGGAGCAGATGTAGCTATTTGATACAGGGTCCCTGGGCCAGAACCCAGAGCAGAGGTGGGCCTGGATTCTCCTACCAGCACTGAGAAAGGAGTATAGAAGCCCAGTGTGAGAATTATGGAGCCCAGGGTGGGGCAGATGACTAGGTCTAATGGGGAGGCTAAGGAATAGTCTAAGAGGGGTCAGAGAATCTTTTACATCAGGGCATTTTTTTGACTCTTGTACTTTCAGAGAGACTACAGGGGAGGTAATATCTCTTATTGGGCCAGCTGCAGTTGGCGAGAGGGGCAAGCTTTTGAGCTTACACAGAGCTCTTCAGGTCTGGGGAAACTTTTGTACATTTATTACCATGGATGGGCTGGGACTAAAATGTGACCTGGCCAGAGGGCCAAGTTCTGAGCCAAGGTGGATCATCACAGGATGAGAGTGACCAGCAGCAGGGGTGCTACTAAGGAAAGAGTTGCTATGCCAGCCATGGAGGTGGGGTGCCAACAGTGAGTCTACTCTCCAAACCTATGGCAAAATGACAGAGTTGAAGCCCTCTGGCTTAAAACTCTGTCCTGTGCCAGTTTAATTCCACTCCCTCATTGCCACAGCTGCTGTCTGCATTGTCTTGGTAAGAGCCAGGTGTTGGTGGTTCTGAATAAGAACAACTCCAGGGACAATGATTTGAAGCTATATCACCTCAAATAGTGTGAGGTGAACTTCAGCCCCAAGAGCAAGCATCAGCTTCCAAGACAGATCTACCCTCTCCTGCTCCTCTGAGTTGAGACACCTCTCCGCCACCTGCCCTTTATGTGAAGCAGTATTGCATGATGTCTGCTTTAGCTCAGCTCCCTAAAACCCAAAGCCTTTGGCCACAGACAAGCCCTGACTTTTGGCTCTCCACATACCTTGCCCTCTGTCCCTCCTAAACAGACACAACAACTGCCACGTCCCTCTGCCAGCGTCCTCGCTGTAGCATCCAGCCCTTGTTGCTGGACACTCACGGAAATAACCAGCTAAGCTGTCTCCAAAGAGAGTAGTGTACACAGCTTGGCTGGCACACCTCAGCATTGGGTCCTTTGTAACAATCTAGCTCTGGAATACGTTAAGAGTGAAACCGTCGTAAGTTTACTATCTAAGGAGACACTTTAAGACCTAGTAAATAAGGACAAGAAGTGGAAGCAGACCTGGATATGTTTAAAACAAAGGGTATAGCACCCTTCTGAGAGTCAAAACCTAATAGGCTAAAATCCTCGTGTAGCGGGGCAGTTACCCACTCCTGCCCTTTGGGGCTTAAAACAGCCCAGGAGAGGGCTGTGGCTGGGGCCAGAAGGGCTTAAAAGCTGCAGCTCTAAAAGCTGGGCTGATTGGGGAAGTGGCCACAGCTGGGCCACACCCTAATCAGGCCCCAGCTGGCCTGTATAAAAAGGCCAGGGAAGCCAGGAGCAAACAGTTTCTCTTGGCTTTTAGAGGGAGAAGGGCCTGGCTGCTGGGGAGTGTACCTGGCTGCCCAAGGTGGAGCAGGGCTGGGGGACGGCAAGAGGAGCTGGGGAGCTCTGGCCTGGAATCCCCCCCCAGGCTGCAGGCCTAGGGTACTGGGGTTGCAAAGGGGCAAGCCAGGGGTAGGCAGAGGCAGCAGGTCCAAACCCTTTTGCTGGTGATGAGTGGCGGATACTGCAGTCTGCCCCATTGAACAGGGGCTAGATGGAGACTGGGCAGTAACCAAAACTGAGGCAAAGTGGGGATAGTGGGTTGGGGGTTCCCTGGGGGGGGGGAGACCCAGATTGGTGGGGGACTGCCAGGGGGCAGCACCCCAGTTAAAAGGACATGGGGGTCCAGGGAGGGACAGAGGGGCCAGAGGCCAGGTGGATCACCAGCCTGCAGAGGGCGCTCCTGGCTGGAAGTGAGCTAATTCCCGAGAATGACCAGCAGGAGGCGCTGCAGGGGTGAGTCTGCATGTCTACACCTTGTCTAAAGCAGCTTAAGAACATAAGAACGGCCATACTGGGTCACACCAAAGGTCCATCCAGCTTTTCACCTTTCTAACACTTCCTCACACTGTCACAAACACCCCTGGCTGGGATCCACTGCTCATGGATACAAAACCTGCTGTCCTTTTTGTTCCCCCCCAGTGATGGATAAAGGGGAGTCCATTTGCCTTCCTACTGCAGTCCAGTAAACTTTTGAAATGAACCCCCAACCTAAGACTTTTCTCCCCTGGTACTGGTTCTCCAGTGTATTCACATCCTCTGTCAACCTGTTTTCCTGTTGACTTCACATGTAAATAGAGTGTCCATTGTGTTGGCTTTACAATGATTAATTTACATCAGAGCTAGCAATAGAGGCATACATATGCTTTGTATGGCAGAAAACGTAGCTTGTCCACACTGCCTTGTTACAGACTTGATACATGTTGCAATTGTTTTGCACAATTTCTTACTGTCATACATGCATTGTACAATGATATTAATGAGCAGTGTGTCGTTGGCTTTCATTTGATACCTTACAAGACACTTTGTGGATAAGCACTATGAAAGCAATGTATTGGGTGAGTGAGTTTGTCAGGCCTGATACGTGTTGCTAACAGAATAGTGAACCCTTTGCTAGCTAGCACCAATGCGCCTCTGTGTTATCTGCCCCCTGCTACGTCTCTGCCAGCCAGTTCCCAGGGTCAGAATCACCAAAAAAATCCTTGGTAGTGTCAGGCAAAGATCTGGCACAGAAGACTGCCTCAGTACCGACTACCACTGCAGCACCAAAGACCAGTACCACCTCCTCCCTGAATCAATGGACATCCCAGACCTGGGACAGGCATGATTATGGGTACAGGTCCTCCTTTTCCCATAAGGAGAGGCCCAAACCTTCACCATCCAGGAAACAAGTCACTAAGCCTGTTCACCTAACGGGCAAGTGAGGCTGGCTCAGCCTCTGACTTGGCCCTGAACAAGCGCAAGCCAGAGGTGCCTAAATGCTCACAAATGGCAGATGCCAACATCAGTACTGGCATCAGCATCAACCCCTGTCCTGGTACCTGCTGGTTCCGTAACCGCATCTGCAGCACTGCCATAGGCACTGATGTCTCTACGTTCGGCACTGGTGTGTGTTCTCGCATTTTCAGTACTAAGGTAGCTTCAAAAGTCGGCAGCCCCTCTCTGTGTCTTCTCCTCATCTCCATCACCAGGACACACCTTTTCTCCTCCATCCAGCACGGACCCTTTCTCTCTCAGCTTGTACAGGTCAGGCGAATGTCTCTTTCGTGCGCTGCAGACCAGAGCTTTCATTTTAGAGCTCCATTGCATTCATCTCCAGCATGGCAATGGCCTGCTTAGCCCTATCCAAACCAGCCTTTCCTTCAGCCAACCTCTTAAATGACCTGTTTCCTTTCCCAACCCCATTCCTTTCCTGCCGATATAATCCACACCTCACCCATTTCAAAGGCCTTGTTATATTACTGAAAGAGAGTTGGAACAGTTCTGTCCTGTCTTTTATTGCCATCTCGGGTGCTTCTAAGGGTCAAGCCATCTCTTCCCAGAGAATATCAAAAAGGGCTATGCAGGGTATACAGTCTGCTATCAAATAGTGGCTATCCCTCTCCCTCCACATAGTAAAGCTGAAGCAGCATCCCAATATTTGGAATTTGCAAGGCAGCTATGTGAAGTAATTCCCTGATTTCCTCTAAGCAATGTGCCCTTGATCTGGCCACATGAGCGGATGCCAAACTTGGTAGGTCAGCATTACAATCATTTAGTTAGTGACAGTCAGGACTCTCAATCCCACATTCCAGACGGGGCTCTGCTTGTCAGTCTCCTAGAGCTGGAACCGCACAGCTGCAGAATTGAACAAGGGCACCCCCAGACATTTTTCACCTGGTACGCACAACGCATGGCGCCTCCGGGTTCCAGCCCAAAGTTTCTTCTCCAACAAAATCCTATTCAGAGCAAGGAAACAAAACAGAATCACCCACCGAGACCCATCACTGGGGCCTAGGCATAGCCCGTCATGTCTGCCTCTGCTCACCCCTCAGGGTTCCCCACTGCCCCTCTCCTAGCCAGGTCCCTCACTGCAGCTCCTCGTCCTTGCAGCAGGACTTGAGGCTGACACTTAGTAAATCCTTTTGGCAGAGAGGAGGGGACACAGGCTGCTGGAAGTGGGGCAAGGCCATCCAGGCCCCTAGGTGAGCCCTGGTGCATGATACAGCCCCATGGCAGGGGCAAGGAGAAGCAGCCCTGGCTAGCTCACTGCCTGCTCAGGTTTGGCCCTGGGTCCTTCCGTCATAATGTGGGGGCAGCAGGGCCAGGACTGAGTGAGCAGGGGTCGCAGTGCTGCTCAGGTTTGGGCCCATGACCCCTCTGTCAGAATGGGGGAGGGGCGGTGGGGCCAGACCTGAGTGGGTAGTGGACATCCAGTGCTGCTCCTCCTGGTAGCTGCCATGGGACCAGCTCTGCCCCTGCCAATCGCATGCGTACAGCTGTGGGCACCACTGGACTTGAAGAAAGGTTACTTACCTTAGAGTAACTGTGGTTCTCGGAGTGGATCCCACAACCCACCCTATAGCCCTGCCTTTGTGGAGTCCCCTTCATCTAGGCTTCTGAATGAATGAGGGAACTGAGGGATCGTTTTGTTCCTGGGGGCAGGGGGGGGCACAAGAACATGCCCGATGCAGGCACAGCCCAACAATCCCTGCTGTTCAAAGACTGCAATCTCCTGTGCCTGGGGTGCCTGTGCTTCTAGTGTGGGCTCCATCCAGCTCAGAGACCCTGTTACCCAGTAAGGTAGAGGAGTCACTGAACACTTAGCCAGAGCCAGTTATCTCTTGGTGCCAGCAGTTGATTGAAGATTGAAGTAGATTGAAGGCCACTTTCTGCTGTAAAACGCTGTAGTTCTATTTGGAAAAACTTGCGGGGAGGGGGGCCTGTGGAAGACTCTGTCCTCATCACTCCCACCATTATTGACTGTAACTGGTATTTTTGGAAAGGTCTCTGGTTTTCACAGTAACCGGAACAAATCACAAGCCATGGATATATCCAAAGGACCAGAGCCTTCTAAGTTTCAGCATTTTTCCATTTTAAATATGCAAGGAAATAACTTATGTAGGTGTTAACATTTGTCCTAATCTTCCCAAAATTGTTTCTATAAATATGGGCTATCTATTAAAAGAGATTTTCAAGGATGTGGAGAGGTGGCATCTCTTCCTTCTATTTACTGGGGAGAATAGAAATAGCCAACATGAATATCTGCCCCAAAATTACTCATATCGTTTGCCTATTGGCTTTCAAGGCCTCTCCCCAGCTCTTTGCTGAAATCAATAGACTTTTATTATGCAATTTATATAGGATAAAAACAGCTTCACTTGTCATACAAGACCCTTAAAAATCCTGGGTAACTGGAGGCATGGGGGTGTCAGATTTGTATCTGTTAATTAGCATTCCAAATGTGCCCTACTATAAGGTGATTCACAACCAGTAGTTCTGTATACACTCTGGCCTAGTGTGAGATGGAAAAAAGCTTAGCTGTGCCATTTGGTTCCTTCTCTTCTGTTATATATCTTAAGAGGCTACCCACCAGGGGTGGCTCCAGACCCAAGCGCGTGCTTGGGGCGGCATGCCGCGGGGGGCACTCTGCTGGTCCCCGGGAGGGTGGCAGGTGGCTCTGGTGGACCTCCCGCAGACGTGCCTGCGGAGGGTCCACTGGTCCCGCAGCTTCGGTGGAGCATCTGCAGGCACGTCTCTGGGAGGTCCACCGGAGCCACGGGACCGGCGACCGGCAGAGCACCCCCTGCGGCGTGCCGCCGTGCTTGGGGCGGCGAAATCGCTAGAGCCGCCCCTGCTACCCATACCCTTAAATCAACCACGGTGGCTAATGTTAGATCGTGATCTGTCTTTTGTGGCAGAATTAACATTAGTGGAAACTAACATTAACGCTAAATATAAGAACTCCGGACAAAAGCATGCTCAGTGGAGAAAGTGACGCACTTGAGGATAATAGTTTGGGATGATAAGCAATTAATAATTAATCATTTCTTCTCATTCCCAAAATAGTCTCCCCACTCAGAGTATCGCCGACCTCAAGAGACCAAAACCTAATGAGTCAGACCCCAACGCATCAGGAGATTGTCCCCCAAACCTGTGGTTATTCACAAAGAGATTCTCTTGTTTTTCAGTCTGTCTGCGACATCCCCAGAGAGAGAGTGTGTTAGTGCTGCCAGGCTCCCAAATGTATTGGCTAGGAGGGTTTGGCCCCTGCTGCAGGCGTTCTCACCCCCACATCTGCCTGTCCCCTGCCCAGCAATGAATTCTGCCCCCCAACCTCCAAATCAATCCTCTGCCCCAATCTCCAGATCAGTTCTCCCCCCCCAGCCCCCATCAGTTCTATCCTTACCCTCCACCAGTCCAGCCCCACCAACCCCCAGCTCCCACCCGTTCTGTCCCCCCACCCAGCTCCTCCACCTCACACTCAGTCCCCCTCCCAACCCTGGGGGGCTGTAGCAGGGTCCCTGCTCCCCTCCAGGGGTCTGCCAGCAGCTGCAGGAGAGAAGCCAACCCCCTGCTCAAACCAGGACCAATCCCCAACTAAATCATCCCAGCCAGGGCTTTGTCAAGCCTGACCTTAAAAACCTCCAAGGAAGGAGATTCCACCACCTCCCTAGGGAACCCAGTTCTCCAGATGAGGCCTCACCAATGTCAAATATAAATATGCAGTGTACAAATCCAGTGTTTAGAGCCTTATGACTTTCCCTGCATATCAAAATTGTGCCAGTGATGGGAGCATTAGAAACATAATAGCAACTGTTGCCCTGCAGTCTCCTATAGGACTTTCAGTGACATTTACTGCTGCTCAACTCCCTAACATTTTACAAACACTGACCCCATACAATGCTGCTGGGAGACAGGCAAATCTTACGCTCATTTTCACAGAGGTGAAGGAGTTAGGGCATGCCTAGTCCCCTGGGTGGGAATCAGTGTCAGAGCTCATGTTGGAACTAAAGCTGTTTTAGCTAAGGGTATGTCTCTGCTACAGGCAGATAAATTGACCCCTGAGCGCTCTCCCGTCAACTCCTGTACTCCACCAGAGTGAGAGGCACAGGCGGAGTTGACGGGAGCGGCAGCAGTCGACTCACCGCGGTGAAGACATCGTGGTGAGTTGATCTAAGCTGCGTACCTTAGATCGATGGCCACCCACCCCTCAGGGTAGACCAGGCCTTAGTCTCTGCTCAAACCACACCCCTTTCTTCCCCTCAGATAATGCGCTGAAGTCAAGCCAGTCCAGCTCTGCATATCATAGAATCATAGAATCTCAGGGTTGGAAGGGACCTCAGGAGGTCATCTAGTCCAACCCCCTGCTCAAAGCAGGACCAAGCCCAACTAAATAATCCCAGCCAGGGCTTTGTCAAGCCTGACCTTAAAAACCTCTAAGGAAGGAGATTCCACCACCTCCCTAGGGAACCCATTCCAGTTCTTCACCACCCTACTAGTGAAAAAGTTTTTCCTAATGTCCAACCTAAACTTCCCCCTCTGCAACTTGAGACCATTACTCCTTGTTCTGTCATCTTCTACCACTGAGAACAGTCTAGATCCCTCCTCTTTGGAACCCCCTTTCAGGTAGTTGAAAGCAGCTATCAAATCCCCCCTCATTCTTCTCTTCTGCAGGCTAAACAACCCCAGTTCCCTCAGCCTCTCCTCATAAGTCATGTGCTCCAGCCCCCTAATCATTTTTGTTGCCCTCCGCTGGACTCTCTCCAATTTATCCACATCCTTCTTGTAGTGTGGGGCCCAAAACTGGACACAGCCTCACCAGTGCTGAATAGAGGGGAATGATCACATCCCTCAATCTGCTGGAAATGCCCCTACTTATACAACCCAAAATGCCATTAGCCTTCTTGGCAACAAGGGCACACTGTTGACTCATATTCAGCTTTTCATCCACCGTAACCCCTAGGTCCTTTTCTGCAGAACTGCTGCCCAGCCATTCGGTCCCTATTCTGTAGCAGTGCATGGGATTCTTCCATCCTAAGTGCAGGACTCTGCACTTGTCCTTGTTGAACCTCATCATATTTCTTTTAGCCCAATCCTCTAATTTGTCTAGGTCCCTCTGTATCCTATCCCTACCCTCCAGCGTATCAACCACTCCTCCCAGTTTAGTGTCATCTGCAATCTTGCTAAGGGTGCAGTCCACACCATCCTCCAGATTGTTAATGAAAATATTAAACAAAACCGGCCCCAGCACCGACCCTTGGGGCACTCCACTTGATACCGGCTGCCAACTAGACATGGAACCATTGATCACTACCCGTTGAGCCCGACCATCTAGCCAGTTTTCTATCCACCTTACCGTCCATTCATCCAGCCCATACTTCTTTAACTTGCTGGCAAGAATACTGTGGGAGACTGTATCAAAAGCTTTGCTAAAGTCCAGAAATAGCACATCCACTGCTTTCCCCTCATCCACAGAGCCGGTTATCTCATCATAGAAGGCAATTAGGTTAGTCAGGCATGACTTTATCCTTAGGGATGGTGCTGGTTTTTCAGTCTTCACTCAGATAAATAGCATAGCAGCTAAAAGGAACTTTGCCTGTCTTTGTCTGAAGTTTGATGGTCGTTTCCTCTTTCTTCCAAGGGCCTGTGTCTGTCAACATCATCTGACAACAAACTCACTGCAGTTTGAGAGAAACCAGAAAATGACCTTTTACAAACTACTCTGAAAGCAGAGGCTGCATTACCAAACTGGCAACACTTCTACTGAAACTATTGATCTCTTCCTGCATAGTTTGCCTTGTGTACATTTTAAAATACTCAAAATACATTCTGGTTTTATACACTTATGTGCTGGCATATTCTTTATTGACCCCTTTGGGCTTATCTTCTAACATTTAACATCAGAGTTTTAATAGTCATAAGAACAGCCATACTGGGTCAGACCAAAGGTCCATCTAGCCCAGTATCCTGTCTTCCAACAGTGGCCAATGCCAGGTTCCCCAGAGGGAATGAACAGAACAGGGAATTGAGTGATCTATCCCCTGTTGTCCATTCCTAGCTTCTAGCAAATGGGGGCTAGGGACACCATTTCTGCCCATCCTGGCTAATAGCCATTGAGGGACCTATCCTCCATTAATTTATCTAGTTCTTTTTTGAACCATGTTATAGTCTTGACATTCACAACATCCTCTGGCAAGGAGTTCCACAGGTTGACTGTGCGTTGTGTGAAAAAAAATACTTCCTTTTGTTTTTTTAAATCTGCTGCCTACTAATTTCATTTGGTGCCCCCCAGGTCATGATTTTATAGACCTCTGTCATATCCCCCCTTAGTCATTTCTTTTCCAAGCTGAAAAGTCCCAGTCTTATTAATCTCTCCTCATATGGCAGCCATTCCATATCTCTAATCATTTTTGTTGACCTTTTCTGAACCTTTTCCAATTCCAATATATCTTTTTTTGATATGGGGCGACCACATCTGCATGCAGTATTCAAGATGTGGGTGTACCATGGATTTATAAAGCAACAATATGATATTTTCTGTCTTATTATCTATCCCTTTCTTAATGATTCCCAACATTCTGTTTGCTTATTTGACTACTGCTGCGCAACGAGTGGATGTTGTCAGAGAACTATCCACAATGACTCCAAGATCTCTTTCTCGAGTGGTAACAGCTAATTTAGACCCCATCATTTTATATGTATAGTTCAGATTATGTTTTCCAATGTGCATTACTTGGCATTTATCAACATTAAATTTCATCTGCCATTTTGTTGCACAGTCACCCAGTTTTGTGAGATCCTTTTGTAGCTCTTTGCAGTCTGCCTGGAACTTAACTATCTTGAGTAGTTTTGTATGATCTGCAAATTTTGCCACCTCACTCTTTACCCCTTTTTCCAGATCATTTATGAATATTTTGAATAGGACAGGGCTCAGTACAGACCCCTGGGGGACACCGCTATTTAACTCTCTCCATTTTGAAAACTATTTATTCCTACCCTTTGTTTCCTATTTTTTAACCAGTTACTGATCCATGAGAGGACCTTCCCTCTTATTCCATGACAGCTTACTTTGCTTAAGAGCCTTTGGTGAGTGACCTTGTCAAAGGCTTTCTGAAAATCTAAGTACGCTATATCCACTGGATCACCCTTGTCTACATGATTGTTGACCCCTTCAAAGAATTCTAGTAGACTGAGGCACAATTTCCCTTTACAAAAGCAAATTATGTTCATCTGTGTGTCTGACAGTTTTGTTCTTTACTATAGTTTCAACCAGTTTGACTGGTATATAAGTCAGGCTTACCCGCCTGTAATTGCCGGGATCACCTCTAGAGCCCTTTTTAAAAATTGGCATCACATTAGCTATCATCCAGTCATTTGGTACAGAAGCTGATGTAAATGATAGGTTACAGACAACAGTTAGTAGTTCTGCAATTTCACATTTGAGTTCCTTCAGAACTCTTGGGTGATACCATCTCGTTCTGGTGACTTATTACTGTTTAGTTTATCAATTTGTTCCAAAACCTCCTCTACTGACACCTCAATCTGGGACAGTTCCTTGTCACATGCATCCGACGAAGTGGGTATTCACCCACGAAAGCTCATGCTCCAAAACTTCTGTTAGTCTACAAGGTGCCACAGGACTCTTTGCTGCTTCCTCAGATTTGTCACCTTAAAAGAATGGCTCAGGTTGGGAATCTCCTTCACATTCTTAGCCATGAAGACCGATGCAAAGAATTCATTTAGTTTCTCCACAATGGCCTTATCATCCTTGAGTGCTCCTTTAGCATCTCGATTGTCCAGTGGCCCCACTGGTTGTTTAGCAGGCGTCCTGCTTCTGATGTATTTTTTTTTAATTGCTGTTACTTTTTGAGTCTTTGGCTAGCTGTTCTTCAAATTCTATTTTGGCCTTCCTAATTATATTTCTACACCTCATTTGCCAGGGTTCTGGTCCTTTCTATTTTCCTCAATAGGATTTAACTTCCACTTTTTAAAGGATGCCTTTTTGCCTCTCACTGATTCTTTTACTTTGTTATTTAGCCACGGTGGCATTTTGTTGGTTCTCTTACTATGTTTTTTAATTTGGGGTATACAATTAAGTTGAGCCTCTATTATGGTGTCTTTAAAAAGTTTCCATGCAGCCTGCAGGGGTTTCACTTTTAGTGCTGAACCTTTTAATTTCTGTTTAACTAACTTCCTCATTTTTGTGTAGTTCCCCTTTCTGAAATTAAATGTTACCATGTTGGGCTGCTGTGGTGTTTTCCCCGCTACAGGGATGTTAAATGTAATTATATTATGGTCACTATTACCAAGCAGTCCAGCTATAGTCACCTCTTGGACCAGATCCTGTGCTCCACTTAGGACTAAAGCAAGAATTGCCTCTCCTCTTGTGGGTTCTAGGACCAGTTGCTCCAAGAAGCAGTCATTTAAAGTGTCGAGAAACTTTATCTCTGCATCCCACCCTGAGGTGACGTGTACCCAGTCAATGGGGGATTTCAACTATCCCCAGATTATTATTGAGTTTATTTTAATATCCCTTCTAATCTCCCTGAGCATTTCACAGTCACTATCACCATCCTGGTCAGGTGGTCGGTAATATATCCCTACTGGTACATTCTTCTTATTAGAGCATGGAATTACTATCCTAGAGATTCTATCCCTGAGGTGGGGTGGCTGGTTCCCCCCAGGACACCCCACTTCAGTCAGTGACAGCAGCTGCAGCCTTTCCCTCTACGAGTGATGGGGGTGCTGGAGTCATCTCTGCAGGCTTGTGCAGACATCACTGGGAAAGGATCCTTTGCAACCGTAAGAGCTAGGAACCCTTTTCCTCCTCCGCCATGTGCTCTTTTGAAATTAAGATGGCGATTCTGCAGAGGTTGATGGCATACACCCAGGACAGAGCCCTGCACACCCTGGGCAAGCGGGGTTTTCAAGCCCTGAAATCTTTAACGTTGAACCAGGAGGGACCATATGCAAGGGCTAGAAGCAGGAAACTAAGTGCCAGGAGACCAGGGGTTCTTTTGCCAACACTGCTCTGACTCATTGTGAACATGGGCACATCAGTTCACTGCTCTGGGTCTCCATTTCCACTTCTACAGGACAGGGCCACCCAGAGGATTCAGGGGGCCTGGGGTCTTCGGCAGCGGGAGGCCCCCGCTTCGATGGTTATTCGGCGGCGGGGGGTCCTTCCACTCCAGGACCTGCTGCCGAAGTGCCCCGAAGACCTGTGCCAGGTCTTCGGCGGTAATTTGGGGCGGAAGGACCCCCCGCCACTGAAGACCTGGAGCGGAAGAAGCTCCGGGGGCCTGGGCCCTGTGAGAGTTTTTTGGGGCCCCTGGAGCGAGTGAAGGACCCCACTCTAGGGGCCCCAAAAAACTCTCATGGGGGCCCCTGCAGGGCCCGGGGCCTGGGGCAAATTGCCCCACTTGCCCCCCCCTCTGGGCGGCCCTGCTACAGGAGAAGGATAAGAACACCCAGCTTTGGACATTTCTAAGGAGCCGCTATCACTTGGGGATCAGCCTATCAGACAGGGAGTCCTTGAAGCAAGAGGCCACTCATACTGGTTGCTGCAGTGGTCAACTTCCCCGTGGGTTTTCCCCAATGCCTCTTAATTCCTGGAGCAGTGACCCTGGCCCCGCACCCTGTCTGATCTTTGAGGCAGCTATTGTCACGGAGAAGCAATCGTAAACTGCCATAACACTGGTATCTGGTTTGTGCTGCAAGGTGTAAAAACCTGCCTGTGTCTTTAAAAGGTTACTGAAAACCTGAGCAAACACAGAGCCCTGGGCCACACTGAAACTCCCGTCTGCAGAGCAGAGGGAGCCTCTTGCACTGCATGCAAGCAGGCCAATTTCAGCGGCCTCCAAGTTCTCCCCACAGGCGCACGGGGGCACTCGGGCACCGGGAACATTTCCAGCAGGCTGAGGGAGCAGCCAGAAAAGGCAGGATGGAAGTGTTTCAGAGGCAGCTATCAAGCCAGTTCTATTAACCAGAGGCACATAGTGCCGGAGTCTGCAGACCTTACTTGTGTGATTATTCCTGTTGTCTCCAGTGGAACTAAGGCCTGGTCTACACTACACATTTAAACCGAATTTAGCAGCATTAAACCGATTTAACCCTGCACTCGTCCACAGAACGAAGCCCTTTATATCGATATAAAGGGCTCTTAATACCGGTATCTGTACTCCTCCCCGACGAGGGGAGTAGCGCTGAAATCAGTATTGCCATGTCGGATTAGGGTTAGTGTGGCCGCAAATCAACGGTATTGGCCTCCGGGTGGTATCCCACAGTGCACCATTGTGACCGCTCTGGACAGCAATCTGAACTCGGATGCACTGGCCAGGTAGACGGGAAAAGCCCCGCGAACCTTTGAATTTCATGTCCTGTTTGCCCAGCGTGGAGCTCTGATCAGCACGGGTGGCGATGCAGTCCCAAATCCAAAAAGAGCTCCAGCATGGACCGTACGGGAGATACTGGATCTGATCGCCGTATGGGGAGGCAAATCTGTTCTATCAGAGCTCCATTACAGAAGACGAAATGACAAAGCATTTGAAAAAATCTCCAGGCTATGATAGACAGAGGCCACAGCACAGTGCTGTGTGACAAGCGTAACGGAAACCCAAAGAATCAAATGGACGCTCATGGAGGGAGGGAGGGGGAACTGAGGACTCCAGCTATCCCACAGTCCCCGCAGTCTCCGAAAAGCATTTGCATTCTTGGCTGAGCTCCCAATCCAGGGAAAAAGGGCGCGAAATGATTGTCTGCCATTGCTTTCACGGAGGAAGGATTGAGTGACGACATTTACCCAGAATCACCCGCGACGCTGTTTTTGCATTGGGATCTCAACCCTGAATTCCAATGGGCGGGGGAGACTGCGGGAACTATGAGATAGCTACGGGATAGCTACCCACAGTGCAACGCTCCAGAAATCGACACTAGCCTCAGTACATGGACGCACACCGCCGAATTAATGTGCATAGTGTGGCCGCGTGCACTCGACTTTATACAATCTGTTTTACTAAACCGGTTTATGTAAAATCGGAATAATCCCGTAGTGTAGACATACCCTAAGTCAGCAGTGGCTCCAGGCACCAGCGCTCCAAGCACATGCCTGGGGTGGCAAGCCACGGGGGGCACCCTGCTGGTCCCTGAGAGGGCGGCAGTCAGGCAGCCTTCGGCGGCTTGCCTGCGGGAGGTCCCGCGGATTCGGCGGCAATTCGGCGGTGGGGACGCCAATTCCGCGTTACCAGCAGACCTTCCGCAGGCAAGTTGCCGAAGGCAGCCTGCCTGCCGTGCTTGGGGTGGCAAAAAAGCTAGAGCTGCCCCTGAACTAAGTAAACAATTTGATAACAAACTATGTTCACCTGCTCAACTGTAGAACCCTAGTCTGTGTGTCTGTCTGTCTAATCACCTCTTCCTGGTCTGTCTGGGGCTAGTGTGATTAGATACTGCTCAAAATGCTTTACAGAGGAAAGATCCAGTCAGGCTGGTGTATACCTTGTACATAGCTGTGATCTCCATGTTGAGTTGCAGAGCCACAAACGTTGTATTGGACTGGCACTCTGCCACTAATCCTTTTTCCCTGCATCCAACATTACTGAACGGTTTCTAAGAGCCACTTTTAGTCTAGTGTATAGAAGTTCTTATACTGCACTCGTCACTATAGCATCGAAGCACTTTCCGTAATGCACTAAGCAACACCACTAACCACTGTCACGCGCTGTTTATTCTCTCTTCCTCTCCCCGGGGGAGAAAGGTGCGCAGTGAAATGCTCTCTTTTGGAATATTTTTGTCATATGTGTATATATAGAGTTTAGATTCGATTCATACGTTGCTATATGTTTATATTAGAGAAGGCAGGTTGGCACAGCGCGCCTGGCACCGGGAGCGAGAGGTGGGGAGGTTTGTGATGGTTCTTAGTTCCCGGGGGGTTCATTCCACAGTCTTGGCCCAGCCCCTGAAAAACGTCGTCCCTGCACAGATATTCTGTGGGAAGCCAGTGTAGGTAGCAGAGGACAGTTAACCTGCAACAGAATGTGCAGGCTGGGGAATCGAGGCCCCTAACGAACGGTTAGAAGGCTGCCTGGGAAGAAGTGTGGTCTAGGAGGATAGCCATTTGTTGAGAGGCTGGAGGCATGGCTTCCATCTTCACTCTGACACAGATTTGCTGTGTAACCTTGGGCAAGTCATTTAACCTCTGAGCTTCAGTTTCTTCATGTGTAAAAGGCAGATGGCGTTTAACTTCTTCATGGCTAAAGGTCTAATCTTGCAGGAATGCCATTGGAACCAATAACAGCTGTAAGAAAAAGGGAACAAGATGTACTTTAAAAATGTCATTGTGATTTGTTCACCCGGATGTATTTGTTGTAATGATGGCATTATTGTGACAGGCATGGTAATTGAAACACTTCTGCTGCCTTTGACAAGCTACCCTTGCAAATGAGCTCATGCATCTCCCTACAGCTATTCTGGGATGGTTGAAACTGACGTAGATTCTCAAACAATGCAGGACAGAATGCTTAAGCTTGCACTTGCAGCAACTCATTTAGAGTCAACAACTCTGGTGCCTAACACTGCTGCTTCCAGCCTTCAAGCCCTGCACAATCAACTCTGAGAGCCCCTGTAATGACTGGTACGCTATGAAACACGCGTGTAAGCAGTGTGTCCATGTGTGCCAGCTGTGGGCTGCATGACGGTGTGCTGTCAGAAGAGTTTTATCAGCAGTCCTTCGGGATTGCTACATTACTCCTGAGTAGCCACTGGCTCCCTCCTCTTGTCCTTGCTGCATAACTCCACCCTGCCCTCGTTAGCTCACACTACGGTGTGTTTGACAGTAGCAGCTGGAGGCCCCAGGTGAGACAGGGCCCCACTGTGCTAGGTACTGAAAAATAGAGTCCACCCCTTCCCCACAGGACTGGCCGGCTACATGGACGAGTCCAACAAAAGGCAGGAGGGGACAAAAAGCTAGAGAGGGAGGTGACCAGGGTGACCAGACAGCAAATGTGAAAAATCGGGACAGGGGTGGGAGGTAATAGGAGCCTATATAAGAGAAAGACCCAAAATCAGGACTGTCCCTATAAAATCAGGACGTCTGGTCACCCTAGAGGAGACTTGCCCAAGAAAGAGAACTCGGGGGCCCTGCATCCTCCTAGTCCAGTGCCCTATCCCTGGACTCCACTGCTTTGTATCTCAGCTCACCCTCTGCTCTCCCAGATAGCCAGCCTGACCCACGGCTTGTCTCTGCACCTTTGTTCCTGCTGTTCCTTGGAGTCCCCCAAGCCACCACCTGCCCTCACTTAAATCCCTCCCCAACGCTCACTCCCTCTGGGATGCCTGCAACCAAGACTGTTCACTATCACATATCTAGCTTCCTTGCTGGGTGTGGTCAGCAGAACCAGCCAGATGGAAGTGACTGTGAGACTGTCACCTGTTCCTGCTGTTTGTAACGCTTGCTTGCTTTGGCATGCCCACAGGTTAGACTGTAAGAGCTTCAGGGCAGAGGCCAGGCCTGTCAATGTTTTATATTAAGTGTCTTGCATTCTTCTGGATGCTTTAAATTAATGGTAAGAATAATTCTACCACCTTCACGCTGCACCATGCCAGCGTGCACCCTACACTTGCCACAGACTTTCTAGACAAAGAGGTTGCAGAAGGAACTCATGCTATTTCAGGCATCCTTCCTCCTGGAAAGCCAGGAGGCTTAGCTGACACTCCTGCTGTAGAGGGAGCAAAACACTGAAAGGAATTACCTCTAAAATGGCCTAAAAGAGCTTTTTGGTTGGAAAGAGGTCTTGTGATTTTTGCCATCTGCAGTCTGTACCCTCTCTGGTCTCTGAGCTCCGTCCCCCTGGCATCTGGCCTCATGTCTTCATCTTTTCTGGGGTGGAATAAAGGTAATAATTGGAGATATACCAATCTCCTAGAGCTGGAAGGGACCTTGAAAGGTCATTGAGTCCAGCCCCCTGCTTTCACTAGCAGGACCAAATACTGATTTTGCCCCAGATCCCTTGATGGCCCCCTCAAGGATTGAACTTACAACCCTGGATTTAGCAGGCTAATGCTCAAACCACTGAGCTATCCCTCCCTCCACTGCTAGACCCCGTCCTGCACTGCCATTCCTGCGTAGCGATCAGACGTCTCCAGCTGGTGTGTTTTGAGATGCTGCAGTGCTCCCCCCACGCTTTGGAGCAGGAGTTTGACATTTGAAAGGGGGTAGCCTTTCTGTCTGAGATGTGCCTTTAACTATCCCTGTGCGAATCAATCCAAATTTTGCCAATTTATGAGCCTTTGGAAAATCACAGTTCATATATGCTCAGCAGAGCCATAGATTTTAGCAGCTAAAATCTTCAGAGTCCTCAGTTCCCTCACAGCTGCCTAGACTCTGCATGTGCCATTCTCGCAGTGTAGCTGAGCACGCATCAGCCTATAGGCTACAGGATTTCCCTATAATTTCTGCTCCCGATTACTCTGGGTCAGGATGGGGCTGTCAGTCGTGTGTGCTCAGTGATAGCCTGCTGGCATGCAGGCAGTGTGTAGGAGGAAGCAAACTTATTTGAATGCAGAGGGGACAAAAATTGGACTTTGGAGGGGGAAAGGGACAGCTTAGGAAAAAGAGGTTGTTAAGACTGAGGGCTTGGCTACACATACAGCACGTTGGTGAAGATGCTCTATGCTGACAGGAGAGAGCTCTCCTGTCAGGATAATAAAACCACCTCTGCAAGCAGCAGGAGCAGTGTGGGTTGGAGAAGCTCTCCTGCTGACGTAGCACTGTCTGCACTAGGTCAGTTTAACTTACATCCCTTAGGGGGGTGGTTATGCTGACATAAGCTGTAGTGGAAACATGGCCTGAGACTGGAGCGGGGAGAGAAACTGTGCCTGGAAGTTGGAGAGAGAGAGACCTTGGGACTGGTGCCCGTGAGGGAAATGAGAGTGGGACTGGAACCCCCATTGACTGGAGGGGTCACAGAGTGGGACTAGCTGGGCAAAGACACTGGCATTAGGAACCACTCTCGGGAGGAAGGGGCAGAGGGAGAGGGTAGACAGATCATAGAATCTCAGGGTTGGAAGGGACCTCAGGAGGTCATCTAGTCCCACCCCCTGCTCAAAGCAGGACCAATCCCCAGACAGATTTTTGCCCCAGATCCCTAAATGGTCCCCTCAAGGATTGAACTCACAACACTGGGTTTAGCAGGCCGATGCTCAAACCACTGAGCTATCCCCGCCCCGCACCTTGTGAGTGCTGGGAGAGAGCTGGGGCTGGCTGGACAAACAGACTGGGACAAGGAGCCAGGGAGGAGGTGCATGGGAGAGACAGACTGAATAAGGTCTGGGGACTGGCTGGGCAGGAGCCTGGGACTGGGTGTGAGGAGAAGGACAGACTGGGAGTCAGGGGAGACTGGGACTTGTACAGTGAGACTATTCTCAACAAGGAGACTGGGCCTGGGATAATAAGCTTGAGGAGTGGAGACTGGGACTGAGTAGGTGAGGACTGAGACAAAGACAGGTTGTCTTTGACCTGGGGCACCAGGGGTTAAGCTGGTGGGAAATAGGCAGAAGAATCTGCACCCATTGGAGAACATTCCCTCCAGAGCCTGGAATGGAACCCAAGAATCCAGAGTCTCCCCATTCCTCTTCTGTCAGCAAATAGCTGTGAAACTCGCTGGCAAAATATGTGCCTCACCCCCTACCCTCTTGTGCTGATCCACAGAGAGGATGACAACTGCTATCAGTTCCTCCATTAGCTCAAGTGTCAGAGGGCTGTGTGATGGATCTAAAAGTTCCAGCCCTACCAAAGACCCATGTGGGTGTCAATATGATGCCACATGATGGAAATTCTGTTTTCTCAAGTTGCTATTTTTAAAACCTAGGAAATTATGCACAAAAAACTATGTTAAAAGAACACTGAATTAATATGGGGGTCCAATGGCAAAATCAGTATGTGATCATGTCATTAAAGACTGTTGCATAATGTATATGCACAAGGGGGCCAAATTAAGGTTGCATGGATAACTGTAAATCTGGCATTTCCAAACCTTTGCATGCTTGACTTTAGAACCTTCACAATGTTCTTTTAACAGAGTTTGTGTATGTCCTATGTAAGAAAAGGGTAGCATGTCGGAGTGCTACATGACATGCTATCAAAAGGCAATTTGCTACACCTACTGTATTTGATTTTGTTGCATTTTGCAATGTAAAGAGGTTTATCGGGCTAGGGGTAAGATCCTGGCTTAGAATGGTTCTAATCAGGGCCGGCTCTAGACTCCAGCACGCCAAGCGTATGCTTGGGGCGGCACGCCGCAGGGGGCGCTCTGCCTGTCGCCGGGAGGGCGGCAGGCGGCTCCGGTGGACCTCCCGCAGACGTGCCTGCGGAGGGTCCGCTGATCCCGTGGCTCCGTGGACCTCCCGCAGGAATGCCTGCGGATGCTCCGCCGGAGCCGCGGGACCAACGACTGCCAGCGCGCCCCCCGCGGAGTGCCGCCGTGCTTGGGGCGGCTGAATTGCTAGCGCCGCCCCTGGTTCTAATCCTGTGAAAGTTCTTGCAGTGGGCGTGAACAGTATGTCACATGAAAATTATGCAGGGTGAGGTTCTCTGGCCTGTGTCACGCAAGAGGTAAGACTAGATCTTACTGGTCCCTTCTTGTCTAAACATCTAAGAAAAATATAATTTAATAAAAAGAACACGGCCAAACAAGTTTCAGAGTAGCAGCCGTGTTAGTCTGTATCCTCAAAAAGAACAGGAGGATTGTGGCACCATAGAGACTAACAAATTTATTTGAGCATAAGCTTTCGTGGGCTACAGTCCACTTCTCGTCTCTTCCCGTTCATACTTTCTGATCAGCACGTCTTTCATTGTTAGGCCACATTAACCCAAGTGCCTCCTTGACAAGCAGCTCTGACAGAAACGGCTATCAGAGGAAATTAAAACCAAATCCCTCCAGCAAGCCTGCCACAGCCCTTCACAGCTGCTAACAACTGCATATGCAAAAGCACCTGCCTCCTCATCACCTGGAATTCAATTGCAAGGCATTTCTTGGTCATAAAAGGAAAGTTCCCCTTCGACATTCCAGTGTGAAGGGCTCTCCCACTTCAGAAGGTGCAGCTATCCAACATGGAGATCAAGAATAACTGAGCCACACCTTGAAGAGGGAAGAAAACATGAAGAGGCGATGATAAGCTCAGCACAGGCTTTATTTACCTGGCTGCCTCTCGCTCCTGCAGTTACTCCCCCAGTGAGATGCTCATGGCACATGGTGACAGTGAATGTTGTAGTGAAGGTTCCCTACAGACTGTATGACTGGGGAAATGGAGTGACTTGCCTGGGAACTCTGTGTGCTAGTGGACTAAGCACAAGTCGGGTAGTCAGCCGATACTAGGCTGGGCTAAACAACCTCAAGTGAAATGCTAGAGTCAATGGCGGAACTCTCATCAGTTTAAATGGGGCCAGGATTTCACTTAAGGTAGTTAAAACCTTGTCTACTTCCACTGTTGCTCCTGCTGGATCAGACTGGCTGGTTCGTTCTGGAATAAATTGTTACAAACATTGGAGCCTGTAAGTTCTCTGCTCCATCCTGGGGATATTTAGACATTTCTTCCTACGCCTCATGAACTTTACTAACTCTGCAAGTGTAGCTGATGGAATCTGCAAACTCCACCAGCCAAATGGGCTGGACCGAAGGAATTTACAGATTCTGCAAGTACAGGGCCACGTGTTAAGAATAAAATGTGAGGTGTTGTGGTCTATGGCCCAGGTGGTGAAGGTTGGAAAGCATCTGGTCTTAATTAGTGGCTGGTCTGGCAATTTACAAGCCAGTGCGTGGAGTTTTCTTTGGACCAGTGGGGATCTGTGACCTGCAGTGGTAAGCAAGGGGATGAATGGTGATCAGGGCTATGTGTGAGAGTTAAGGCTGACTTTGGGTTGAGTATGTCCAGTTTTTCTGGTTGTTTTGTTTTATTAAAAATGTAACTTACTGACTGGCCTGGGAGTTTGTACTTCGGGACCCCAGGAGGTGAAAAGCACTAAATAAATGTAAATGATTATGTATCATCACCCTTTTAGGGCGCATTTTTACCATCCTTGCTCACCCAGAGTAGTACTGTACTCTATGATCTCTACACTGGGGCTGCTCACAGGGTACCCTGCAAAACCGAGGATGGCAGAATCTGGCCCTCTGTTGTCCGTTATGGGTCACGTCTACTGGTGTGTTATTCTTTCAGTAAAGCTGTCCTGTAACACAAACCTGCCAAGTTAATTCTTATTACAGAAGGATAAACATCTATTTTGCCAAGTATACCCAGTGGCAGCCAGTAGCAGATTCATTGTGTCTGCCTTATAACACCATAAAAATGCAGGCTCTATCATGGAGACACTGGTACAGGATTTATTTTAACAGAGCTATCCAGCACGTTGTAATGAGTCTCACAGCTCAGTGTGTCTAAAAATGCATCTGCCTTACCTATTGGCAAGAAAAATCAAAAACCATATACAGGAAAAAACAACTTGACTCAACACATTCAGCCAGCAAATTGGACTGAAAATCAACAGCAATAAGACAGATATCATGACCTCACCATCACCAGTATGGATAGAAATCACCAATGTAGAAACATTCACATACTTGGGAAGCACCATCAGCCAGGAGGTAGAACAAGCCAGGACATCTAGAACAAAATCAATAAAGCCAGGAACACCTTCAGGAGCTTAAATAACAGTCTGGAAATCATCAACATACAAAACCAAAACCAAACTCAAGCTTTATCAGAGCTGTGTACTTTCAACATTACTTTACAGTGCAGAATGCGCGGGAATGGAAAAGTATGACCTATCCAAACTGTCTTCATTCCATACAAACTGCCTCAGGAAAATCCTCCATATCTTTTGGCCCAGAACAAACTTCACTCCTGTCTGTTTCTGGTTTGAGAATCAGAGGGGTAGCCATGTTAGTCTGTCCACAAAAACAACGAGGAGTCTGGTGGCACTTTGAAGACTAACAGATTTATTTGAGCATAAGCTTTCATGGGTTAAAAAACCCACTTCTTCAGATGCATGGAGTGGAACATACAGATACAGGCATAAGTATATTGGCACATGAAGAGAAGGGAGTTACCTTACAAGGGAGGTGGAGTGGAGGAGCTTCCTCGCTGCCCTAAACGCCAGAGGCGTAATGGGAACATCATGATGATGATTACCCGTTGAGGAGCCTTTTAGAACCACAATGGTATTTCTCATCTCGGCAAGCAGCCCAACTTTCCAAGACCAAATGAATGGTCTGTTACCTCTTACAGTGTTTCTCCAGGTCTTAGGATTTCCAATGAGAAGCAAATGTTTCTGTGAGGTGGGTAAGGCAGCCAACTCCCACGTGTGCATGTGTGATATTTCGCATGCTTCCTTGACCTGCTAGGGCATGCTGTGCCTAAGGATGACAACAGCATTGTCAGATGTCTCCTGGCAGGGAGCTGCAGACTCTGTATGTGTTTTAGTCACTCAGGAGCAATCCCTAAAGGTTTTTGGGGAAAGGATCTATATTTGGCACAGCTTACAACTGGAAATGCCAAGCAGATGTCTCGTTTGTATGAAAAGCTGGCCGAGCAGTAAAAATCCCATGCAAGTAGGTGGGCTTAAGGTGCAGGTGCCAGCTGGGGCTGGTGGCCTGTGATATACAGGAGGTCAGACTAGATGATGTGGTGGTCCTTTCTAGCTTTAAACTCTATGGCTCTGTATGGCACATGGCAGGGGCAGAGGGAAAGGTGTGCTCCTAACTGCGGGGCAAGGGACATTTTGGGGAAATTTGCATCCGCTTGTGTAACCTCTGGGATAGGCCATGCAGTGAAATCCAGGCTATTTGTCAAATAATAAAATCTTACTAAAGAAACAGAAACCCAGAAAAGAGGATTGAGAGGACATGAAAAAGGTCATTGTGCTTCTGCTCAACATTTGGTCGGTAATATATAAGATAATATATAGGACCCTACCACATTCACAGCCATGAAAGACACGTCATGGACCATGAAATCTGATCTCCCCAGTGAAATCTGCTGGGGAGGGGTAGGGCTGGGGGTGCCCCAGCTGGGGCCCTGACCATGCCCTGCTCCCCAAAAGAGTGATGACCCCCCACCAATACCATGTGACCCTCCCATCTGCGCTGGCCTCTGCTCTCCGGCTGCCCAGTTCTTCAGGCAGCACCTCTGGCAGCAGCACCAAAGTGAGGGGAGCAATCCCACGACTCCCCCTTCAATAGCCCCATAACCCTTTTTGGGTCAGGACCACCAGGGTTACAACACCATGAAATTTCAGGGGTAAATATCTGAACCCATGAAATTGATCATTTTTAAAAGCCTGTGACTGTGAAATTGATGAAAATGGACGTGAATTTGGTAGGGTCCTAGTAATATACAACCAGTGTGGCCATGAGCTAGCATTTGCCATACAGCAATAGACCTGTGGGTTACCTAATCCATCCTGTGCATGTCTCTGAAAGTGGCCAAGAACAAAGGTGTCACAGGAAGGCATCCTTCACCTTGAACAGCCCGGTGGCCCCAGTGGGGGCTCAGTGCTTTATGCCCAGACACAGGAGGACTGATGGCTCCTGCAGCTGTATCTTTGCCAGTGCAGGGAGCAACGCAGTTCTCAGTTCTATCCCCAGACAGAAACTTTGCTCAGCTGAAGTTCAGTTTTCCCCAATATCACTTACTTCAGGGGGGACACCATCAAATACTATGGTAGTTTTCTGAAAAAAACCCAAGAAACTTAACATTAGGGAGTCTGGAAATCCAGGTGCAGGCTCCAGGTGAAAAACAAGCAAACAGTTGACAGTCTGGAGAAACTCCGTTAAAATCACTTGGCCAACTTTCCCTCTGCCCTTAATCCTGCAATTCTCCCATCTTCCCCAGCAGACAATTTGTAGAGAGGGCCAGATACTGTTCTCCATTACATGGGCAAAAGCATCTGCCCCTCGACTACCCAAATGGGACTGCTCAGAGCATCATTTCAAAGGGACTTGCAAGCCCATAACAGAGCAGAATTTGGCCTGGCTACAGTGCATAAGATGCAGGCTTTTTCTGAGGAAGGCCTATTTCAGAATGTTTGTTCTGAGGGTATGCAGTGGTGGGGTAGCTGTGTCGGTCTCAGGATACTAGAGAGACAAGGTGGGTAAATAATCTCTTTTATTGGACCAACTTCTGTTGGTGAGAGAAACTTTCTGAGGGTAGCAGTCTGGTCCTCCAAATCTCCTAATGCTCCTTTGTGAGCTTTTCAATGGAAAGAGATGACTCATCAGATGAATTATTCAGACCTTCCCCTTTGAACATCCCCCACACAGCAATTATGTGTAACCTCCTGCAAAGCTAATGGCAATAGATTTACATCCTGCAAAATCACATCTGACTGATTTCAGACAGGAGTATTCAGTAGCGCTGGTCAGGAAATTATTTGACAAATCTGAAAATAAAATTACTTTTAGTTTTCATCAAAATTTTGGAGGGTCTCGTTAAACCTCTTCCCCAAAAGAGGAACAATTCGGGGGACTGATTAATCAACTGGAAAACAAAATAAAAGTTAGCTTTAGAGGGATTCTATTTTTGACAAAAAAAATGAGTTTTTGACAAAACTGAAAAGCTCTGTAATTGAAAAGCCATTGTTTGTCAAAACAAATCTTTCAGCTGAAAATGTTGGACCAGCTCTAGTGTTCAGAGGAATAGTGCTGAAATAATAACTCTAAATTTATAATAACACTTTGTTAAATGAAATACATCTCTGCCTAATGCCCTGTCCTTACAAAGCAGTGGCCTGCTTGCTGTGGATCAGGAGGTGAAGGAAAAGAGTTCCTGCCACATTAGGGGTTCCTTCCTTTCCTAGGAAGCAATAAAGAAGAAAAGTTCCCACTCACAGTTGCCAGGGGTAAGGGGAGTTAAGTTTTGACAAGTTCTGATGTGCTAGGAAT
The DNA here is from genome assembly GCA_003846335.1 of Cuora mccordi. Lineage (NCBI taxonomy): Eukaryota > Metazoa > Chordata > Testudines > Geoemydidae > Cuora > Cuora mccordi. The sequence continues at coordinate 5,100,901 of ML129500.1, read as the reverse complement.
AGACACACACAAATCACACCAAACTGAGTAGCTGGTGGTCTTGCTGCTGCAGTGCCAAACCGACAAGTCTAGAAAGTAGACCAGTTCCACACTCTCTAGGCCGGGGTGGCCAACCTGTGGCTCCAGAGCTGCATGCGGCTCCTGCTGGGAGGCGACTCTGGGGGAAAATGGTCGGTGCTCAGCACCCACTGGCAGCCCTATCAGCCACCCCTCCCTTCCCCAGCGCCTTCCCCCCGCTAGCGCCCCCCCATCAACGCCTCCTCTGCCCTCTCCCGTGCCTCCCACCTGCCACAATCGGCTGTTTCACGGCATTGAGGAGGCTCTGGGGAGAGGGGGAGGAGCAAGGATGTGGTGCACAGCCTCACCTCTCCCTCCCCCAGCGCCGCCGCCTCCTCCCTCCCTGCACCTCCTGGCCACTGCAACCAGCTGTTTTGCAATGCGCAGAAGGCTCAGAGGGGGAGGAGTGAGGACATGGCTCACTCAGGCGAGAGGGTGAGAAGGGGTGGGGCAGAGGTGGGGGTGGGGACTTGGGGAAAGGGGTGGAGTGGGGGTGGGGCCTGGAACAGAGTCAGGGTCCAGCACCCCCTGGCTGGCACCGGTGTCGTCTTGAATAAAGTGCACAGTGACTAGCTAGGTGTGGAAATGTTTAATCAAAGTGTTTCTTACACCATCTAACAATGGAAGGCAAGTGCAAACAGAACAGAAAATACACAGATGAAAAATCAAGGCTTCCAACAGAAGTGGAAGAATAAGTACTTTTCTTTGAACGTAATGGTAAGGCCATGTCTTTGCCAGACGTGCATCTCTCAGTTCAAATCTTCAGACGTGCAGCGTCATTTCACTTCTAGCCATGTGCATATGGATCAAGAATTCTCACGAGGTTCTGAACTCCGCACTTTAAAACTGAAAACTTTGAAAAAACAAACAGATGTAGAGGCCCAGTTCTTCACCACACCAGATTTGCCAACTGATTGCAGACTGTAACATGAGCTTCCTATTATGTGGCCTGGCACATAGCCCATGCGAAAAAGCCCTACTCTGAAGGAGAGCCTTTAAAACCATGCCTCACTGATGTGATTTCAATCCTGTCACCAGAGAATGAGAATCTACAGAAGAAAATGTCTGGCCTGCAGCTTTCACCCCATACAATAGAATGCAGAATCTCCGACCTGAACAGTGACATCGAATCGCAACTGCACTTGCAACTTCTGCAGTGTGAATATTTGAGCATCACTTTGGATGAGTCATCCGATGTACAGGATAAACCTTATCAGTATTTGTCCGGACTGTGTCTGACAACTGTGTTGTAAGGGAAGAATTCCTTGATATCGTGTCACTAAAGGACAGAACTCGTGGACAAGAGCTAAAGGAGGTGTTGATGTTGGTAGTTGCGAAAAGCCACTTGCCTTTACAGAAGCTCATTGCCATTGCAATGGACGGGGCTCTGTCCATGTGTGGCTCTGCAAATTGATTAGTAGGGCTTTGTAAGTCTGATGAGAGCTTTCCCAAATTTTGGACATTTTACTGTATTATTCATCGGGAGCAACTGGTATTTTAAAATCTCAAATTTGATCATGTCATGAAACCTGTCTTGCACATTGTGAAATGCACTCAATCACAGACAATTTCAAAATCTAATTGAAGAACTGGATGAAGATGACTCCCCTGCCGATTTGTCATTTCATTGCGCAGTTCGATGGCTCTCGAGAGGTAATGTTATTTCTCAGTTTTTTTATCTCCTGGAACCAGTAAAATTGTTTTATGTAGGAGAAGCACAGACTACACCCCGAGCTTACAGATCCTGGGTGGGGTCTAGACTTGGCATTTCTTGCAGACATGCTGCTGCACTTGGATAAACTAAATGTGGCCATACAAGAACAATTCTGGTTGCTGTCTGATCTAGTGCAAGGTGTATTTGCGTTCATGAACATACACAAACAGACAAATGCTTGAGAGAGAGCTGACACACTTTCCTTCAATGTCACAACTTCCAGCCAGATCAAAAGAAGATGCAGCAGAACCCCTAAAACGGAGCACAACTAGGTATGCGAGCATGATTAAAGATCTTAAGGACAGTTTTGAGGAAAGATTCCAAGATTTGCAACAGAAAAGACCTCAAATCAGATTTCTGACCGATCATTTTAGTGCTGAAGCCAATTGTCTGAAGCCCCCTTTAGTCACTGATGAAGCAACTTCCCAGATGGAAATAATAGAATGAAATCTGTTCAGAAGACAGAGGGGACCCTTACTTTCTGAAAATCTGTACCAAAGGATAAATACACCACCATCAGAGTTGTGGCCCTAAAATTAATCTCAATGTTTGCCTCGACCTATGAGTGTTTTCTTGACACTCAAAACATGAAATCCAAGCACTGATTTGTTTTGACAGAGACAGACACTTAAGAGAACTGCTGCATGTGAACACAATTAAACACAAACCAAACTTCAAGGGAATTGTTGAAAGCAAAGATTGCCAGAAGTCCCACGAAGTAAGATTAAGTTGTTGTTGTTGTGTGTGTTTTGTTGTTTTATACATTTATAATTATTAGTTAATATACATGATCAACATATATAATGAGCGTGTGTGTGCGTGTGTGTGTATATATATATACACACATAGTGACAAAGTTCCTCCTCTACCTTGGTGGGTCCTGCACTTATTGGTAGATTTGTTCGCCTCAGAGATTCACCATGTGGGTCAGGTAACAGCCCAGAGACCTTCCCCTCTGACAGAAGCCACAGTTCAGGTCAATTCCTCCTGTGTCTGATCAGGAGTTGGGAGGTTTGGGGGGAACCTGGGCCCGCCCTCTACTCCGGTTCCAGCTCAGGGCCCTGTGGATTGCAGCTGTCTAGAGTGCCTCCTGGTACAGCTGCGCGACAGCTACAACTCCCTGGGCTACTTCCCCATGGCCTCCTCCCAACACCACCTTTATCCTCACCACAGGACCTTTTTCCTGGTGTCTGATAACGCTTGTACTCCTCAGCCTTCCAGGGAAAAGGGATCTATTAGTCTCAGATTAAGTAGATCTGCCTTCTAACACCCTCCTGTATCCATCTGGCCTGATCCTGTCACTATATTACTGCAGCTCTTGAAGGCACTACTGCAGAAATCCCCTCCCCATCCCAAGATGGACTGCTCCGAGGGCGACTGTTGGTATATGTTGCTTGGACACCTCTATTGCTCTGCCGAGTGCCCTACTTCCCCAGCTAATCTTCATGACATATCTTCAGCAGCTGCTCCTTAGCGCCAGTCTCTCCCTGGGAAGGCTGTCCACGCTCTACGCCTGGCAGTGCTGCTAAACAGGACACGGGGCACTGGCCTTTTGCCTAAGTAAAGCGTGTAGGACCAGGTGCTCTGCCCCGGGAAGTCTGTTTACAAAGATTTAAAAGCAAAGCTTGTTTTATCAGGTTTCAAGATTACCACTGTATTGCAAACAGTGCCTGCTCCACCTGGCAGGTTCATAGAGTTCAAGGCTAGAAGGACCATCAACTCATCCAGTCAGACCATTACATTTCACCCAGTTCCCCCTGTACTGAGCCCAATAACGTGTGGTTGGCTACAGCAGTTCTTCCAGAAAGGCAGCCAGTCTTGATCTGAGACACTGAGATGGAAAATCCACCACTGCCCTTGGGAGTTTGTGCCAATGGCTCATCACCCCCACTGGTAACAAATTGCCTTATTTCTAATTTGAATGTGTCAGCAGTAGCGTCCAGCCATTGGTTCTTGTTTTGCCTTTCTTTGCTAGATCACAGAGCCCCTTAGTACCTGGTATTTTCTCCATGGAGTGAAAGCTCCTCTAGTCTATAATCTCATTCTTCATTTTGATAACTAAAGAGATTGAGCTCTTCAATGGCTCACGGTAAGGCATTTTCTCCTGACCTGCAATCATTTTTGTGGCTCTTTTCTGCACCCTCTCCAGTTTTCAGTGGGGACACCAGAACTGTACTCAATAGTCCTGCATCGGGCTCACCTCCCTGCTCCTGCTCACACTACTCCCCATTCTACAGCCAAGGATTGCATGAGCCGTTGTGTCCCAGCATTGTGCTGGCAGCTCATGTTCAGTTACTTGTCCACGCTCCTTTTCGGACTCACTGCTTTCCAAGGGCACCCCAGGCATTTGCATACTTATTTCTCTCTGTTCTTTGGTGTTGAGCCTCTTACTGTACTGACAGTGTCCTAACGAGTCTTCCCCTATCTGTCTTGTCCCACTCCAGTAGCACAAACCATGGCTCATGGTTCCTCATGCCATGGGGTGGCCCAAAGCAGCCTGAGAGCAACAGTGAATTTGCGCCACACAATCCAACGTATCCCGTGGCCTGCCACGTGTCCCTGGAACTTCATTGTTAAACCTGGGAACCGTCTATGACCCGTACATTTAACCCAGCTCTCACTACGTTTCAATTAGAGTTTTAGTAGCAACTGAATTTGCAGTTGTTGTGCCAGCAAAACTCTGCTTGAACTCAATTTGCCTAAGTAAGGACTACAGGGTCAAGCACAAGAAACTTATCTAGTGAAGCATTAGCACATGGCCATGGGAATTATTGAGAAACATCCCCTAGTGGTGAAGCAACACGGGCAAGAACAATGTGTCTATAAGTAAAGAGTACAGTACTAAAACCCCATGGGAGGGCGGCTGCAGGTACTGGGTATTAAAGCCAGGGGTGAGCTGGAGCCAGTTTGCACGAACCGGTTGTTAAATTTAGAAGCGGTTTTAGAACCGCTTGTTAACTGGCTTCCCTGCGAGGGAAGCTTTGAGGGGCTCTGGTTGGAAGGGTGTAATTCCTCCTCCCGGCCACCGGGGGGCGCTGCACTTTGCTGCGGGAGCCATGTGGGCTGCCTCCTGGCCCTGTTGCTGCTGCTGCTGCTCTTTGGACCTCTGGCCCTGGGACTCCTGCTGCTGCCTGGTGGGTCCCCGGCTGCCTCCTGCTGCTCGGGCTGCTCCCAGCCCCTCCCCCCGTGTGAGCGTCTGCACCCCTCCCCCGCTCCCTCTGCCTGCACCCCTCCCGCCTTCCCTGCCGGCAGCTGCCCGCAGCCAGCCCCTGTTGCAGCCAGCCCCTATCGCACTCCCTGCCCCCAGCCAGCCCTGCCCCACGCCCCTGTCTGCAGCCAGCCCCTATCGCACCCCCTGCCCCCAGCCAGCCCTGCCCCACGCCCCTGTCTGCAGCCAGCCCCTATCGCACCCCCTGCCTCCAGCCAGCCCTGCCCCACGCCCCTGTCTGCAGCCAGCCCCATGGCCACCGGTGTCCTGCAGTTCCCAGGGCACTAACCCTGCACACCTGCTTCACTGAGAGGGAGCAGGGAGCAGCTGGGACCCCTCACGTGCACACCCAAGGGTGACCAGACAGCAAGTGTGAAAAATCGGGATGGGGGTGGGGGGTAATAGGAGCCTATATAAGAAAAAGACCCCAACATTGAGACTGTCCCTATAAAATCAGGACACCTGGTCACCCTAGCACACCCCAGGGAGTGGCGGGGACCCACACGTGAAACGGAGCTCAGTTCTAGTTCAGCCCCATCTTTTTAAAAAAGAACTGTAGGTGGGGTTAACATACATCTGTATTTTCCTGGACATGTCAGGCTTTTCAGTTCTTAAATCGCTTTTCAGTTCTTAAAAATTCCTCCCAGGAAACTACGGACGTATGGTAACCCTATTGGTACAAAAAATACATGCTGTGAAACATCCCTTAAATCAGAACTTTTTATAGGGAACCGGTTGTTAAGATTTTAGCAGCTCATCACTGATTAAAGCACTGTCCTTGGATGCTTTTAACCCCGGGGCTTAGATATCAATCTCAAACTGGCCTGTGAGGCTGGGAAAGGAGATTTTAGTATTTCCCCTGATATTTACAGCATATTTTCTGTGCTGTCAGATTACCATGGATTGCTTTGGCTGCCTCTGATTGGCTAATTTGCAACTCAGCTGGCTGACAACCAAGTAACTCTCTGCTATTCCTTAAAGGAAAAGTTTGCATTCCTGTTTGCAGCTACAAGCTTCTTAACTGAAGGCTTTTTTCCCCTCCAGCCTTCTCAGCACTTCAACACTCATCATTTCTGCCCTTTCACTCATCCAGTGTTTAGTTTTATTCGGTCCCAACACAGCTGAACACAAACCCCTAAACCAATGGAAATTCCAAAAAACGACCAGAAAATTCCCACAGCACTTGGGCGCTCTGCAGACAGGATCCAGCTGAGCCACATTCACTGGGAGGCAGGAACAACCCCAGAGGAGATCTCTGTCCTCCCATCACCACACCAGAGGGAGTAACGTGTTGGATGTAGGAGTTTGCAGAAGTGGCATGTACTGTGCCTCTCTGCAGGTATTCAGCTGTTATCAATTTCCTATAAAAGTCTGAGGGCAGGAGGGTGCATGGCTAAAACTCACCCCTAAATCGCATTATTTTTGCTAATGTATTTCCTCCTTCCCCAAAATTGTTTCCATAGTAACATTAGAGCCATCTATGCTTAATCAGTGAAGTGAGGGATTCCTTATGGAGCTCTCTTCAGACACCCCACGGAAAAGGTATCTCTGCAGGAGAGGCTGAGCCAGGCCAACGGGACTTCAAGGTCACAGAAGGTTCGTGGTCACGCCAGGAACTGACTGCAGATGGTTACAGCACTCAGCCCTGTGCCTTAACCACCAGAGTATCCTTGTGGTTAGAGAGCAAATTAAAGCCAGTTCTAAACTGCTAATTTGCTATGGCCGGAACCCAGTCAAAGGGGCATTACCACTGAATGCAGGAAACCAAAACCAAAGGTAAGTCCTCAGCAAGGGCACTAGAGATGCCCATTGGCAATGCTCCAATGGCAGGGCACACACCTTTCACGGCAGCAGAGGCCAGACGCTAAGGACCATATGGTCAAACGTAGCCACTGATTTTAGAGGCCTCCAGTGTTCAGTGCCCAAGCGGAGCTGCCTTGGCCTGCACATATCGCCCCAGCGGATGCCCACTGGACCTCCCGGGGCCTTGGGGATTTCAGTCTGGGTGCCCCGGAGCTCTAGCAGTCAGGCTCACGAAGTGTTGGCCTGTGTACTTAGTGCACCTGGAATCCAAGTCGATGGGAGTAAGAGGTCAGCCCCCCCAGCTACCACTAGGTTTAATGGCTGGGGGCTTTTCATGGGCAGGGCTGCCACAGAAGGGTTGGTATTTGCATTTTACCCCATTGCTGGAGTTTATTTTCCTGACGCTGGTCGTCACTTTCAGGAGGCCCAACTGGCTCCTTCCTCTTCAGAGCGAGATGGTGCCTGTCAGCACAGCCATGAGACAGGTGGTGTCTGCGACGTGGCCTCCACGAGGAGCCCTTGTGACTGATGCACAATTTTCTCTGGCTTCATCCGAGCTCAGAAGGGGTCACAGATTCCAAGGGCAGAAGGACCATTGTGATCAGTCTGACCCCCATGCGACATAGGCCAGAGACCTCCCCAGCCTCCTTCCCAGAACTGGTGGTGGGAATCTTCTGATGGCAATTCCCCTGGACGCTGACTCAGCCACACCGGCCTGTATATTGCGGGGACAGTGCCAAGGATCCCCTTGCTCCAGTTCGCCCACCCAGCAGAGTTTGGGAAGTGGTCCTTGCGCCCTGCGCAGGGGACTCCAAGGCATAACTGAGTGCAGCGTGCCAACAGCAAGACAATTATACACCTGCACATGCACAAACTTGGGTGCAGAAGTGCCATGAAAAGCCTTCTACTCTTTGCTGAGATGTCAGGGCAGGCAAGCTGGGAAGGACACACTGAGAAAGAAAACAGATTTACCAGCGCTTGTGGTGGAGCTGCGGGTTGAGTCATACCTGCCATCCCCTCCCTTCTCTATGGTATGTGTACGTTCTGTCCCTAAAGGGAAACAAGTGTGCGTTAATTAGACAACCGTCAGAACGACACCCAGCCTGGCACACGGCCAGGCGAACTCATTACATCAGCAGCGAGCTCTTTGAAGTGCTGCAGCAGCTAGTGAGAAGCCAGGGACAGAGAGGGAAGCCAAGTATCCTCAGCCTCTGTTCTCGCCAGGCTTCGTGTGAGCTCTAGAACCGGTGGGCTTGAATAAGAGCGGATGTTCCTGCCTCGGCGAGCTGAATGCCAAACCTGAATTACCAGCAGTGTGTGTGGCTGAACAGCCAGCCAGGTGACAGTGTGCTGCAGGTTTTTCAGGTACCTGCTTGTCACACACACATATAGGCTTGTTATCAGGGGCAACCGCCCGCACAGCTACTTAAACAGGCGCGTAGGACACTGGTTTTTTGAGAACGATCCAGTCACTTTCAGCTCCAGGTGAGTGCAAACTTTGACTTGAATGCACTGGCTTTTCTGAGAACCCAGGGTGGAACTGAGGACTGTCAGGGACTCTGCTGCAGCAAGAGGGAAGCAGAGGGGTATGGGGATGAGGGCCAGAACCGTACTGGCACCACCCTGCACAGGTTCTGGTGGGAGAAAGTGCCCAGGTGCAGAAAGAGGTGTGTAATAGCACCAGGGGTTGCCGCACTTCGCAGTGTTAAAAGGTAGGGGGTTGGCTCTGCTGGCTGCTGTTGCATTCAGATTATTATTCCTTCTGCTTTTACCAGATATTTTGCTATAAATATGGAGCTGCTGAAGCCAGCTGGAGATTAATTAGATGCTGCATGTTACTATTTTACATGATCACTGATTAAGATAGTTTATGTAGTAAGGAGCAGATTCTGTCACCTTGTTTACAGTGAGTGGTACGGTATTGTGTGTCTCTCCCCCCCCCCCGCCCAGTTGAGTTCAGAACCAATGGTAACTGGTGTCAGCAGGACCACCAGCAAAAGTACGATGTGCATCAACAAGAGTAAAGGTGGCAGAACTGAGTCCTGGACCAGGACATGTTGCTGAAGCAGAGAAAGGGACTGACATGCTTTGGGGGCTTTTCGGCTTTTCACATTTGCCTTTTGGTTGCTAGTGGTTTGTTGTTTTGATCCTCCCAGTGGCAGGAAAAAGGGGATATCTAAAAATAGCCACTTAAACATTCAGTCAGGGTAGAGCCCACTGACAGCTGAGTGATTGTGTTTGAAGAATAGATAGCAGGGGAGGTCAGTGAGACACAGCACAGCAGTGGGGGTTAGTCAGTGCTGCTGCAGCTTAGCAAAGCATGAAATATTAAAAAGAGGCCAAACTTCAAGTGAGATTTACCGCTCAGTAAATATTGACAGAAGCAGCCACCAGCCAGAGATTGCGCGTGACCCAGTGGAGAGGATAGGTGGTGTTTGTAACGACTCACTAGGGAGTCAGTACAGAACACCATTAACCCTTTGTATGACCATTGTGTATAACATCCAAGCACCAGAACCGAGATTACTGCTTCCTGTGGTTGAGAGGATTTCAGCAAGGCAGGAAACTATAGCTGGGTTGTACTTAGTTGAAATTGCAATATTATCTATTGCATAAAGGACGAGCCTTTGGCGATAGCTTGCAGGTAGCAGGCGAATCTGGCACTCAGACACTAAGGCCCAGAACCTCAAAGAAATGGAGGCACCTGACTCCCATTGAAATAGTTGAGCCTATGATGCTAGGTGCCTTGGAAGCACTTGGCCTGGCTTCAGAGATCCAGTCATTTCTGCTGCTTGCGCTCAGGACCGGCTCTAGGCACCAGCAAAGCAAGCACGTGCTTGGGGCGGCCCAATTCCAGGGGCTGCATTCCGACCATTCTTTTTTGTTTGCTTGAGCAGTTGCGCTCTCGAAGCTTGGGGCAGCAAAAAGCCTACAGCCGGCCCTGCTTGCACTGTCAGGACCAAGCCTACGCATGAAGACTATGGTCTGTCCCATGTTCAATAGCTGTGATTCAGTTGCCTGTGGAACCAGGGCTCAATGAGAACCCTACAGTACATTGCTTGAGATGACTCAGGTACTTTGTGAACAATGTGTGTTTGCAGGATGCAGATTACAGCTGGGGGCCCCTTTGGGAGGAAAGATGCTTTATAATGTGGGGGATGAGAAGGGGGGTCAGTTTTGGCCTAACTCTGCTCACAGTGAAGCCAGTGGGAGTTTCAGCACGGACATCCATGGGGTGAGGCCAGCACTGAATGCTCTCGGAAAGCTCACTCCTTAGGGGCTACTTTTCAGCAGTGAGGAGCACCTACCCCCAAGCGACGTCACTGGACCCCGCAAAGGCTCAGCACCTCCGGCCCCCAGACCCTGATACAAATCTCAGGGTTGGCAATAGGACTCTGCAAACGTGTGGCAGGGCAGACTGCTCTGTCCACGCTGCTCTAAACTGGACTCTTTTTCCAATTTTTCCACATCCTTCTTGTAGTGTGGGGCCCAAAACTGGACACAGTACTCCAGATGAGGCCTCACCAATATCGAATAGAGGGGAATGATCACGTCCCTCGATCTGCTGGCAATGCCCCTACTTATACAGCCCAAAATGCCGTTAGCCTTCTTGGCAACAAGGGCACACTGTCGACTCCTATCCAGCTTCTCATCCACTGTAACCCCTAGGTCCTTTTCTGCAGAACTGCTTCCTAGCCATTCGCTCCCTAGTCTGTAACAGTGAATGGGATTCTTCCGCCATAAGTGCAGGACTCTGCACTTGTCCTTGTTGAACCTCATCAGGTTTTCTTTTGGCCCAGTCCTCTAATTTGTCTAGGTCCCTCTGTATCCTATCCCTACCCTCCAGCGTATCTACCACTTCTCCCAGTTTAGTGTCATCTGCAAACTTGCTGAGGGTGCAGTCCACGCCATCCTCCAGATCATTAATGAAGATATTGAACAAAACCAGCCCCAGGACCGACCCTTGGGGCACTCTGCTTGATACCGGCTGCCAACTAGACATGGAGCCGTTGATCACTTCCCGTTGAGCCCGACGACCTAGCCAGCTTTCTATCCACCTTATAGTCCATCCATCCAACCAACCCATACTTCTTTAACTTGCTGGCAAGAATACTGTGGGAGACTGTATCAAAAGCTTTGTTAAAGTCAAGGAATAACACATCCACTGCTTTCCCCTCATCCACAGACCCAGTTATCTCCTCATAGAAGGCAATTAGGTTAGTCAGGCATGACTTGCCCTTGGTGAATCCATGCTGACTGTTCCTGATCACTTTCCTCTCCTCTAAGTGCTTCAGAATTGATTCCTTGAGGACCTGCTCCATGAATTTTCCAGGGACTGAGGTGAGACTGACTGGCCTGTAGTTCCCCGGATCCTCCTCCTTCCCTTTTTTAAAGATGGGCACTACATTAGCCTTTTTCCAGTCATCTGGGACCTCCCCTGATCGCCAGGAGTTTTCAAAGATAATGGCCAATGGCTCTGCAATCTCATCGGCCAACTCCTTTAGCACCCTCGGATGCAGCGCACCCAGCCCCATGGACTTGTGCTCGTCCAGCTTTTCTAAATAGTCCCAGACCACTTCTTTCTCCACAGAGGCCTGGTCACCTTCTCCCTGTACTGTGCTGTCCAGTGCAGCAGTCTGGGAGCTGATCTTGTTTGTGAAGACAGAGGCAAAAAAATCATTGAGTACATTAGCTTTTTCCACATCTTCTGTCACTAGGTTGCCTCCCTCATTCAGCAAGGGGCCCACACTTTCCTTGACTTTCTTCTTGTTGCTAACATAGCTGAAGAAACCCTTCCAGGGTCGCCCAGTCGGGGGGCAAGTGGGGCAATTTGCCCCAGGCCCTGGGCCCCGCAGGGGTCCCCACGAGAGTTTTTCAGGGGCCCCGAAAAACCTCTCGCAGGGCCCAGGCCCCCAGAGCTGCTTCTGCTCTAGGTCTCCAGGAAGGACCCCCCGCCGCCGAATTACCACTGAAGACCTGGCACTTCGATGGCGGGTCCCGCTTCGGCGGTATTCGGCGGTGGGGGGACCCCCACCACGGGTCTTCGGAGCACTTCGGCGGCGGGTCCTGGAGTGGAAGGACCCCCCGCCGAATTACCACCGAAGCGATTCCCCCAGGCCCCCTGAATCCTCTGGGCGGCCCTGAACCCTTCTTGTTACTCTTAACCTCTCTTGCTAGCTGCAACTCCAAGTGTGATTTGGCCTTCCTGATTTCACTCCTGCATGCCTGAGCAATATTTTTATACTCCTCCCTGGTCATTTGTCCAATCTTCCACTTGTAAGCTTCTTTTTTGCGTTTAAGATCAGCAAAGATTTCACTGTTAAGCCAAGCTGGTCACCTGCCATATTTACTATTCTTCCTACACATCGGGATGTTTTTTTTCCTGCAAGCTCAATAAGGATTCTTTAAAATACAGCCAGCTCTCCTGGACTTCTTTCCCCCTCATGTTAGTCTCTGAGGGGATCCTGCCCATCAGTTCCTTGAGGGAGTCAAGTCTGCTTTTCTGAAGTCCGGGGTCCGTATTCTGCTGCTCGCCTGTTTCTTCTATTGACTGTTTCTTAATTTTCTTTTCAGTTTTATTTTGTGGGGATTTTTAATTACCAGTTTTGATCCATACAGGAATGTTTTATCCCTAAATCAAAAAATTGTATTTGACATTTTAAAAAAATGTTTTGAACACGTTACAATTTTAAAAGCAAAAAATACTGTTTTAAGCAAATCTGCTGAAAATTCAGCAAACAAAACAGTGTTATGTAAACAATGGAATAGCGTTTGCCCTAATTTCTGCAAGATTTTAAATCATGATGATCTGTCCCATTGGAAATGGAAAAGCCACCTTAGTGCTTACAATGGCACTCCCTCCAGGACTTACTCAGTGACACCTGCCCTGTAATGCTTCAGTTATTACAGAGTTACAGAAGAGTCACTTTGTGCATGGTGACGCGTAACAAGTCTCCTAGGCTCTGTATACAAGGTATTTATTAGTGGGAGTTTAGACTGACTACACTACAGCTGAGTGGCAAAGACTGAGAGAGTTATTCAGCTCACTCTAACGAAGTGCCAAAGAAATCTGTATTCTTCAGTCCACCTGTCTGGTTTCTGGCCCATGTCACGGGAAGTCTCTAATCCAACACTCAGAGAGCTGGACAGTATTTTACTGGTGCACCCTTGTGAGGCACAAGTCAGTGCCATGGTGCATGTGGCATGGCCTTGTGACTGGGGCACAGCCCTCTGGGTAGGCTGCACTAGTGTGCCCACCTTTGCTAGCATTGAGGTTGCTAAATCAGCACTGGAGCAATGGGGGAGAATTTCAGGGAAGCCTCGGGTAGCCCCAACCCCTGGGGGTAGCACAGAACACATGTACACCAGGGAAATAGGTTCCCCAACAGCAGGGACCAGGACACGAGCCATTTGAAAGCTTCTACCTTTGGGGGCTCTATAGCCTGTGTCTACACTGCACACTAAGCGCGGGTCTGGGGGACCTAATCTTGGGAACGCAGCATTTCCAAGCCCAAGCTTGAGCATCCACACTGCATTAGAAATCTGGGTTTACCATTACTGGACTCTGGTCTCACAGCGCTGCTAACGCATCCGCACTGTACTGCACTGCCCTACGGACTCGAGTCTGCAGCTAGACCAGCATCCATGCTGCAAAGTGACAGGGCTTGGCCCTGGGTCACACCAGGAACTAGACTCTGGCCCCCTCCGCAGGCTCCTAAGACCCACAGCCTGAGTGTCTGATTCTGTGTGGACCAGAGTGCGGATAGCCTCAAACCTACGTCCGGGCCTGGGCTTAGTGTGCAGTGTAAACACACCCACTGAGCTTGAGGTTCCCCCGTGTTTCCAAAGGCGGGGAGCGCGATAAAAGCCTCAGCCTGGGGCTAGTGGGGGACAGGGAATCGGCAGGCTGAGGGCCACAGACCCTGAGGCCAGAGCTCATGGGTGGTGAACACTGAACAGCAGCCCCTGCCGCTCCTGAGCCTGAAGTCATTGCAGGGATATCCCTCCCCTTGGACACTGCTTTGCCACTGAGCTGCCTCCGGCTCCAGGCGCTCACTGGAGAGTGCTAACAAACAAAACAGCTATAAAGCTGAACTGGGGAAACAAATATGCACGTGTTAAATTCCATATGCAAATTAGCATGCATAAAATTAACACATTTTAAAGAACGACTGTTTACTGAGTACTGTCCGCATGCCCAGGGCTCTGAGCCTATCACAGCTGGCCCCAGCCCTGCCAGGGGAGCTTGCACCCCAAACCGGCTCCAGATGGCCCCAGGGCCGCGGTGCTGGGCCCAGCGCTGTCGGCCACAGACGCTGTGCCAGATGAAGGCCCAGAGGGCCGGATTAACCTTTTGTGGGCGCCCATGGAGGCAATGGAGCATGGCGCGGGGAGGTTAGTCCCCGGGCCGAGGGGCCAGCCAGAGGCAATGGGGCATGGCATGGCAGGGGCCCGCCCAATGCGAGGGCACTATTTACAAACCAGAAGTGGCCTGCCCAGCCCGGTGCTGCCAGTGTGCCCCTTTCCCTCGGGGACAGGCCCATGCCAGGCCCCCCCCACCATCCCCCAGTTCCCTATGGCCAGAGCCCCCTTGGACCCACTATACCCAGCGCCCCCCAGACCCAGCATCCAAATGCACAGCGCCCTGCACAACCCCACCCCTGCCCAGCGCCCCACCACAACTACCCAGCACCCCCATAGAACCCCCACTCCCTAGTGCCCCAACACACACACATCCTCCCCCCCTTCACAGCCCAGCACCCCCAGATTCTCCCCCAAGCCTTGCTGGGAGGTGACTGTGTCTGCCAGGCTGAGCTGGCAGTGCAGCCAGGGCCTGGAGTTGCTCCGGCCCCTTGGGAGTGGCACGATCAGCCAGGCCAGGACCTGCCCCAGCTGGGGTCCCTCAAGACGACCTTGCCTGGAGGGGCCCTGCCAAGCCCTCCACACTGTTCCCTCCCCCCACCTGCCCCCGGGCGGCGGAGACTGGCCAGGCTTCTGCACCAGTCCCAGAGAAGTCAGCTCCGGGGAGACAGGTGGGGCCCCGCAGGTGGTGGGAGGCAGGGACTGTCCAGAGCTGGAGGTGCCCTGGGGGCTGAGAGGACCAGGGGTGGGGCCAGGGGGCAGAGAGGAGCCCTCGGCCAGGCAGGGGGGCAGGCCGAGAGGAGCAAGGGGCATGGGGGGGAGCCAGCAGGGTCTCGGGGCGCAGTGCAGTGGAGCAGGCCGGGGCCCCTTCAGAGTATGGGCCTGGCTCCATGGAGCCCCTGGCGCCATTGTAAACCTGGCCCTGGCCGAGCCTGAAGCAGTGAGCTTAGTGACGCTCAACCGAATGTCATGGGCAGGCTCTGAACACCGAGCAGGAGGGGAGGGCGGCGTTCCAGGCCTGGGCTCTGGCCAGAGCCGAAGCCGAGGACAGAGAGGCAATAGGGAGGACATGACAGTAGAGACCGGAGGGGGTGGGAGCTGGAGGAAAACACATCTCCCTCCAAACAGCACAGACAACCTGCCCAGGCGGGGCTTGTGGCTGACACACGCGTCGGGCAAACCCGTCTAGCTCGCCCTGCGCACCCAAGCGTGTACTAGACAGCCGTGCTAGGTGGAAACCAGCCCATCTCCACAGTGGGAGGCTAGAGAGCTGGCCTGGGGGAGGAACCATCCCGACGACAGCTTTCCTTTGGGTGGGTTGCGCTGTGCCCATACCCCCCAGGGCTGCAGAACAGCAGCCAGCCAGAAACATCTGGTTTTGGAGCAGGTCTGAAGATGGGGCAGAGAGACAGCTGGACATTTCCAAACAGCTGGTGGCAGAGGAAAGAGGGATGCAAAGACCTGGGTCAGCCCCTGTTCTGCCCTGACTCCCTGGGGCCCTGTGCTCAACACTTACTCTCCCCTGTGTTCCAGCTCCCACCTGTGCGATGGCCCTGCCCCAGGAGGTGTCAGGCGGGCAAAGGCATTGAGCAGCGCGAATGCTCAGACTGCGTGGGAATGGGGCCTGTACAGGTGCCTGGCGTCTGGGAGGGGACACCTTGCCCCCTCTCCTCACCCCACATGACGGAGATGGTGGCGAGGCAGCGATTCCTCTAGGCCAGGGGACGCCCGTGAAGACCGTTACATCAGCCTTGTAGCCAGTGGTGCTGGAAGAGTGAGGCCTAGCGGGTGCTTCAGGGCGCTGAGGCTCCAGCCCAGAGTGCCTGGGGCAATGACTCTAGGTGCAGGGGTCACTGGGGGCTGCTCCCTCACCAGGGAAGCCCACTCTGGCCTAGCACCAGCTGCTTTGGAGAGCCTGCCCCTTTCCTGAGTGACGCCCCCTGTGGGCGCACACGGGACACCACCTCCAGGCCGGGGTTGGAATTCGCCCTTCCCTGCTCCTTCCAGTTCAGCCAGAAGCATCGGGGTTTCCAGCGCGCTCCCTTGCTGGATCGCAGGCAGGGAACTGGCCTTCGGCAAACGACACCGGTGGCCAGTGAGACAATTCCAGGCATTGGGATGGACTCAGCCAGCCTGGCAAATCCAGTACTCAGGTACTCGCAGGACCATTTACTGCCTTCTAGCCCCACATGCAGGCTATTTTAATTAAGGAGCCTACATCCAGATTTAGGTTTCCAGTTTGGGGCCACTATCTTTTCGCACAAACACCACCTGTCAAAGCTGCGGCAGGTCTGTGTCTACACCGCAGTCAGGAGGCGCGACTGCAGCATGTCTACACGTACCGTATCTGAGCTACCATTGATCTAGGGCGAGCGGCTCAACTACACACCCAAGTCCCAAATGGGGCTAGCCGTGCCCCTGCCCTTGCTGCCACAGCTTCACTGCTATCATCACTTGAGCCGCCTTGGAGCTAGCTAGATCCAAGCTGGCTCAGGTATGTGCTGCCTCCCCACTGCTGGGCAGGCAAACCTCCTTGCCTGAGGAGGTTGTGAAGGCTAGGACTATAACAATGTTTAAAAGGGGACTGGATAAATTCATGGAGGCTAAGTCCATAAATGGCTATTAGCCAGGATGGGTAAGAATGGTGTCCCTAGCCTCTGTTTGTCTGACGATGGAGATGGATGGCAGGAGAGAGATCACTTGATCATTGCCTGTTAGGTTCACTCCCTCTGGAGCACCTGGCATTGGCCACTGTCGGAAGACAAATACTGGGCTAGATGGACCTTTGGTCTGACCCGGTACGGACGTTCTTATGTTTGTCTCTCGACTGCGTGCTCTGTTGGAGTCACTCAGATTTCTATGCAAAGTACTCCACATTGCTGATCAGGCAGGACGACACTGGCTTTCCTGTAGCTGGGTGCTGGAGGATGCAATAGAAAAGCATGCTACTCATTTTGTTTGCGTGGGTCACTAGTGAGGGAGTGGCAGTAATTAAGTTTGCACAAGCAATGATGTCCTATTCCTCTCACTAGGTAAGCAAATTGTTTGGTCATTCGTTTGTTTTGTAACAAGGAGAAATGAGCGGGTCCCACCCATTTCACACATTGGTACATCCCAGAGCCATGTGGGTGGTTATAGTCCTGCAGCCTTCTCGGACACAGGAAAGAAGCTCTGTGTTTGAGCAATGCATTTTACCGTCAGTGTCCAAGCAATGAGTCATGTGATGGTGGAGGTTGCACAGCTGGGGCGCAGTGTTATTTATAACCACTTTCCATATTGCCAAACAATAATTTCACTAGCAAATGCTGCCTTCTGCAGAAGTGGCTCCAACAGGAGTTTCCAGACAGGGTGTTGGCAGCAGAAAGATCAAAGGGTTTGAGACAGAGGGTAGCATTTCAAAAGACCCTCTGTGACCAGGACCGGTGCAAGGATGTTTTGCGCCCTAGGCGAAACTTCCACCTTGCGCCCTCCCCCGTCCCCGAGCCCCTGCCCTGAGGTGCGCCCCCGCGGCAGCTCCCCCCCTCCGCCCTGAAGTGCCCCCCCTGTGGCAGCTCCCCCCCAACCCCAGTTCACCCCTGCTCCGCCTCCATCCCGAGCACGCCTTCGCTGCTTCACTTCTCCCGCCTCCCAGGCTTGCGGCGCCTAAGCTGATTGGTGCCGCAAGCCTGGGAGGCGGGAGAAGTGAAGCAGCTCACCCCTGCTCCGCCTCCTCCCCGAACACGCCATGGCTGCTTCACTTCTCCCGCCTCCCAGGCTTGCGGCGCCAATCAGCTTAGGGGCGGGGAGTTCCCCTGTGTGCTGCCCCACCCCCCCTTACTTGCTGCAGGCGGCCCTCCCCACGCTCCCCTGCCCCAGCTCCTCTGCCTAAATGCCGGCGGTGACCGGGGCGGGCGAAGATCCAGCCGCTACGGTCGCTGCCAAAGAAAATTCCGCCCCCCAAATCCTAGTGCCCTAGGCGACCGCCTAGATCGCCTAAATGGTTGCACCGGCCCTGTCTGTGACTTACGAGCATTTGCCCCGCTTTCAGAAATGACTTTGGCAGTTAGGAGTCATAGTCCCATCGGCTTTCAATAAGACCTCGGCACTTTAGAGACTATGACTGTCAGCCTCGAGAGAGCCGCCCTGGTTTGTGAGCCTGGGGGGTTGTACCAAGTCCTTCTGGGACATGAAAATAAAGCTGCTACAGGGGGCTCCTGAGAGAGGCCAATATTCCTAGCAATAGCTGGTGACAAAGCAGGATACAAGGTTTGATTCTGAAGTCAGAATCTGCTGCCTTTTCACAGCAAGTTCAAGCCAGATCTTCGTTGTGTTTTGGAGAAGGGGAATAGGAATGGGGAGGGTGGAATTTCCACCTCCACAAGTACACCTGTGCCTGGAGACCATTTTTCCTCAGCTGGTGGGGCAGTCAGCTGTCCATGGCTCTAATCCAGGCCAGCTCCAATGAGATGCCATGGGGACCTTTCTAGAAACATGTGGCTCTAGCCTCCCCCTCTCCCCCATTAAAACCTTAGCCATGTCCATCTTTCAGGAACTTAACTTTTAAATTCCCTGGTCACCATTGCAGGCAGTTCTTCCCCATTTCCCAGCACTCAGAGTCCGTGGGAACAAGGACCCACGCACACCTTTTATTTCGGAAAAACACAGTCACTATATATTTACCTGCAATAAAATGCGCAAAACCCAAGCTGTCCAATTCCGGTCACTGGTGTATAGAAAGGATGTGGAGAAACTGGAAAGGATCCAGAGACGAGCGACAAAGATGATCCAAGGGGTGGAATGCAGCCATACGAGCAAAGGCTGAAGGAACTGGGTATGTTTAGTTTGGACAAGAGGAGATTAAGGGGGAGATATGAAAGCTGTCTTCAGATACTTGAAAGGCTGCCATAAAAAAGATGGAGAGAAGTTGTTCTCTCTTGCCACAGAGGGTAGGACAAGAAGCAATGGGATCGAACTACAGCACAGCAGATTTAGATTAAAGCTCAGGAAAAACTTGCCAACTGTCAGAACAGTAGGACAATGGAACAGACGCCTATGGAGGTTGTGGAAACTCTTTCACTGGAGGTTTTCAAAAGGAGGCTGGACAGAGCCACCTGTCTGGGATGGTTTAGACACAACAAATCCTGCATCTTGGCAGGGGGTTAGACTGACCCTGGCGGTCCCTCCTAACCCTGTGGTTCTATGATCTCACTCCACAATCCCAGTTATTAGGTGTCCTGCTTGTTGAGGGCCCACATCCATCTAAACGCTCACTCACAGATCCCATTAGGCCCAGTGCTGATCAAGTGGGCGCTAGGAGGCAGCTCCTCAGCCAGGCTGCTCTGTACCAGCAACACCCACCCGACCAGGCCCCCTGCTGATCTGTGGCTGTCTCAGCCAGTTCAGCTCCTGCCCTGGCACTCAGGGCACACATGATGTTCAGCCATTGCGCAGGCCCCACGAAGTTCATCTCTGCCACCAGGAAGCCCAGTGCAGTGAAGACAGCGCTATGGAGGGCTCAGGGTCCCCAGGCAGGGCCGGCTTTCGGGCAATTCCCCGGATTACAGGGAATTGGGCCCCGCAGTGTCCAGAAGAGGGGCCCCGCACCCTCCATCGAAGTGCCGCCGGAAACAGTGGCAACCGATTGAGCTGCCGCCGAATTGCCGCCGTCTTCGGTGGCATTTTGGCAGCGGCTCTTTCGAATCGGGCCCCGCACTACCTAAAGCCGGATCTATCCCCAGGTACAGAACCCAGAGCCAGGCAGGACTCCTGGTCAAACCACTTCCCTTTCCAGCACAGCCCCTCTCTTCCCTTCAGAAGCATGCATTCCCAGCCTATCAAACCACACACACCCTGTCAGCTCAGGATGACCCACTTCCTACTGGGTGTATCTTGCACAATTCAAATGCCTTTTCATAACCAGCCATGTTAACAAACTGCTGTCATTCCTAGAAACAGAACACAAACAGATTCCACACAATGCAACACAACATGCCATAGAATCATAAAATCATAGAATATCAGGGTTGGAAGGGAACACAGGAGGTCATCTAGTCCAAACCCCCTGTTCAAAGCAGGACCTAATCCCCAACTAAATCATCCCAGCCAGGGCTTTGTCAAGCCTGACGTTAAAAACCTCTGAGGAAGGAGATTCCACCACCTCCCTAGGGAACCCATTCCAGTGCTTCAACACCCTCCTAGTGAAAAAGTTTTTCCTAATATCCAACCTAAACCTCTCCCACTGCAACCTGAGACCATTGCTCCTTGCTCTGTCATCTGGTACCACTGAGAACAGTCTAGATCCATCCTCTTTGGAACCCTCTTGGAGCACTCCACTTGATACCGCTGCCAACTAGACATGGAGCCATTGATCATTACCCGTTGAGCCCGACCATCTAGCCAGTTTTCTATCCACCTTATAGTCCATTCATCCAGCCCATACTTCTTTAACTTGCTGGCAAGAATACCAGGGGAGACCGTATCAAAAGCTTTGCTAAAGTCAAAGAATAACACGTCCGCTGCTTTCCCCTCATCCACAGATCTCCTCATAAAAGGCAATGAGGTTAGTCAGGCATGACTTGCCCTTGGTGAATCCATGCTGACTGTTCCTGGTCACTTTCTTCTCCTCAAAGTGCTTCAAAATTGATTCCTTGAGGACCTGCTCCATGATTTTTCAAGGGACTGAGGTCATACTGACTGGCCTGATCCTCCTTCACTTTTTTAAAGATAGGCACTACATTAGCCTTTTTCCAGTCATTCGGGACCTCCCCGATCTCCAGGAGTTTTCAAAGATAATGGCCAATGTCTCTGCAATCACATCCGCCAACTCCTTTAGCACCCTCAGATGCAGCGCATCCGGCCCCATGGATTTGTGCTCATCCAGCTTTTCTAAATAGTCCTGAACCACTTCTTTCTCCACAGAGGGCTGGTCACTTCCTCCCCATGCTGGACTGCCCAGTGCAGTAGTCTGGGAGCTAACCTTGTTCGTGAAGACAGAGGCAAAAAAATCATTGAGTACATTAGCTTTTTCCACATCCTCTGTCACTAGGTTCCCTCCCCCATTCAGTAAGGGGCCCACACTTTCCCTGCCCTTCTTCTTGTTGTTAACATACCTGTAGAAACCCCTCTTGTTACTCTTAACATCTCTTGCTAGCTGCAACTCCAAGTGTGATTTGGCCTTCCTGATTTCACTCCTGCATGTCTGAGCAATATTTTTATACTCCTCTCTGGTCATTTGTCCAATCTTCCACTTCTTGTCAGCTTCTTTTTTGTGTTTAAGATCAGCAAGTATTTCACTGTTAAGCCAAGCTGGTCACCTGCCATATTTATTATTCTTTCTACACATCAGGATGGTTTGTTCCTGCAACCTCAATAAGGATTCTTTAAAATACAGCCAGCTCTCCTGGACTCCTTTCCCCCTCATGTTATTCTACCAGGGGATCCTGCCCATCAGTTCCCTGAGGGAGTCAAAGTCTGCTTTTCTGAAGTCCAGGGTCCGTATTCTGCTGCTCTCCTTTCTTCCTTGTGTCAGGATCCTGAACTCGACCATCTCATGGTCACTGCCTCCCAGGTTCCCATCACTTTTGCTTCCCCTACTAATTCTTCCTGGTTTGTGAGCAGCAGGTCAAGAAGAGCTCTGCCCCTAGTTGGTTCCTAGAGCACTTGGACCAGGAAATTGTCGCCTATGCTTTCCAAAAACTTCCCGGATTGTCTGTGCACTGCTGTATTGCTCTCCCAGCAGATATCAGGGTGATTGACGTCACAGGCGCCAACTTTTTTCTGTGCCGGTGGGTGCTCGCGCCCCTGCTCCGACTCCACCCCTGCCCCAAAGTACCCTCCCTAACTCTGCCCCTCTCTGCCCCTATCGGACCCCTCTCCAAATACCCACCCCAACCTCGCCTCCTCCCCCAAGCATTCCCCCTCCTCCCCCCTCCCTCCCAGACTTGTCGCACAAAACAGCTGTTTCGCGGCGCAAGCGCTGGGAGTGGGGAGAAGCAGGATGCAGTGGCATGCTCAGGTGGCCTTTGCATCCTCTGCCTGTGCAACAGCTTGTAGATTGATGCACAAATTAGGTTTCTGCCCCTCTGCTGAGTGGTAGCAGAGGTCAGCGTTTTGCAGGTCACCTGCCAGTGACCAAGGGACATCCCAATACAAACTGCCTTTCTGAAATGAAAAGTCAAAACGTTTCATCTCAAAACTGCTGAAACAAACTGTTTCAACCTTTCCAACGGAAAAAAAATCCAACCAAAACAATTTGCTGAATTCACAAATTGTTTTGGCTGACCTGAATCTTCATTATTATTATTTTTTTGGCAAACAAAGGTTTTGCATGAAGTATTTCCCCCAATGCTGTGTACTAGAAATGCACTAGGGCCTACGAACAGAACGGTAACCTGGGAGAACACAGGAATATTTTGGAGCTATTAAGATTAGAGTTTATGCAGCTATGTCCTCTTGGTGTCTAAGAGCTAGCAAACAAACCTTTATTCTGCAGTTCTCTAACGGTATGAACACGTGTCACAACCATGTGAAATAGTGTGACCTGCTCAGCCTTAGAATGAGAAGTGTGTCAAGATACTACAGAAATCCCCCAGCAATGAAACTGAAGATGGGCATGAGAAACTCAGGCTTAGCACATACAAGAAATATTTCCACAATCAGTAGTTCAAAAGTTGTGTCGGAGTCGTTTAAGTGCCAAGCAAATGTATTGCCTTGGAAGCTCACTGGGTAACATTTCCCCAAGGTGATCTCAGGTGTGGACAATCTTGCACTTCAGTTGATGCTTTCTGGAGGACTGCATTCCTTCTGTCTAGGTTGGGCTCTTTGGGAATGGATGTTCATCCCCCTGAGAGCCCAGTAGGAGCTGTCCAGTAGAACCATAAAGCACTTGTGGGGATCACTGAGAACAAACCATGGGGCCCCGGGCTGTGTGGGGAGATGCACTGCTTTGACTGACAGTAGAATCTGCCCTGGCCTTCTCATTTGTTGAAGTGACATAGGAGAACACGACACTTAACAGACCAAAAACTAAATACTGGAGCGTCCCTGTGCTAAGGGGCTTGCAAGCTAAAGATCTGCATCTGCAAAGACTTAAGCATGTGAATAATTGAGTCCAATGGAGCTTTACTCGTGTGAGGAAAGTTCCTCATATTCTTAAATCTTTGCAGGACAGGTCTATATGTTGGCCATACACCATTACCAATGCTAATAAAGAAGGGATGGGGGAAAAGGCTGGGAAAGACCAGGAGGTGTTGGGCCTGGCATGCACAGTGACCAAAATCAGGACTGGGACACGCCAAGGTGGACCTGCAGGAGAAATAATGGAATGGGGGCACGAGGGGACTGTTCAACATAGACACGGTGGGAGCCAGCTGGGCCCATTGCATCCCAGCCCTGCTTCAAGCACGGCTCGTTAGTGAATCCTTTTGTGCCTACACTTTCCGCTGTGCTCCTTCCTGCTCTTATGTGCCCCTTTCCAACCTCTCTGTGCTGCCTCCGTCTTCACCATCTCTCCAGACCCCCGCCCCAAAATCTCACACTGCCTCCCCCTGAAAATCCAGCCAGCATGCACCCACCCGTCCATGCAGACACCTCCCCCTGGCCCCAGCTTCAGTAGGGTGACCAGCTGGCCTATGTTTATAAGGACAGCCCTGATGTTTGGGGCTTTGCCTTTTATAGGTGCCTGTTACCCACACCCCTGTCCTGATTTTTCACACTTGCTCTCTGGTCACCCTCAGCTCCAGCCACAGACACATACGCCAGCTCCCCCAGGAGAACTCATACACAGGCTTCACACAACCCGCCTCACATCCGCAGCCGCCCCCCGTCCTGTCCCTCTCACCCCTCCAAACACTGACAGAGCCCCATTCCCTGTTTGCTTTCCTCTGTCCCCTCCTTGTGCACACCCAGAGGTTGGAAAGGCTCCCACTGACCCCGAGGGAGCAAAACTTGTCCTGCCATTATCATGTCCCACATAGAGCTGGGTGGGAATATTTCACATAACTTTTTTTGTTGGAAAAATGCCAGTTTGTCAAAACCCAAACGTCTCCTGGGAAAGGGGCAGGTTTGACACGTTTCCCCTTTCAAAAAAGTTGAGAGAAAAATCACAATTGTCAAAAATGTCCCGTTTTGACATTTTCAAAATGAAAAATCCCATTTTCAGTTTAAAATGACTTTGGTTCAACTTTTAAGTTAATTTATAGTTTAAAAAAAAAGGTTTTCAAAGAAAGGTCAAAATCAAAATGAAACATTTCAATTGACCCAATCTGAAACAAAATGCAGATTTTTCAGTTCGTGAAAAATTTTGACATTTTGACTTTTCTGACAATTTGGAGACAGAAATGTCTTTTGAACTCTGGACAGTTCTCCTGGGAAGGGAAATCATTCCCCACGCTGCTCTAATCACGGCCAATAGGTCACACTCCAATGCAGCGGTTCTATAAGGAGTCCAGCCTTGCAGGGAAGCCATTCTATTGCTGATACACCCAAGGAAAAAAGCAGGCCATAAAAAAACCTTTCAGACATTCTTTCAACATCCAAACGCACAATGCATTTTTTCCCCCTTAGCAGTTACCCTTAATGCACTAATTTGTTACCAGGGCTTGCAGGGCACTACAGGATCCAGAGGACTGGCTCTCCCAGTGCTATAACTAGCAGCCTCCCTTCCCAGAGTCCTGCACATTCCTGTAACCTCCCCAACCAGCGATGCCAACATCTAAAGTTGTGGACAGGAATCAGCCCTGCAGGAGTCTGCTGGAACTGTAAACATGGCAAAATAGCTTTGCCCAGCAGAGCACAGAATCAACACGGAAAGAGGTGGTGTTTTCTGCTCTGCAGGCTCTGACATCTCAAGCAGATACACACTGATGTGAACTAGCTAACATCTCCCCCCATTTCCTCTGTTCCAGATCCCCCTAAACAATTTCAATTAGGCCTTTCTGCTAATCTTTGGGCTGAGCAGCTGTAATCACACCGCCCGATACTCTGTCCCCTCCACCACGTGGGAAGGGTCTGTGCCAGCTCCCAGGGGAAGGAGCGATGCTGTTGCTCACGGGGAAGCAGCTCCTGGTGTTCCCAGTGAAGGGGCTCTGCTCAAACCCAAGTGGGAACAGGGAACTGACTGGTTTCACGTAGCAGACTGAGCATTGCCCTGGGTGCACTTTGCCTCGCATTAACTAGCCCGCTGGGCCTGTGCATCGGGGGCCCGGTTACTATTTGGCGGCTGTTTCTGCCCTGCCTACGATGAAGGGCTTTGCAGGGGGGTCCCAATGAGCCAGGGCACTAAATCTCACTCATTCAGATTAGCCTGGTTTGGGACAGCCCCCAGCATGAGATTCCCCTGGCGTGACAGTGTGGCAGTCACAGCGCACGCAGCCCGGCAGGGCCCAGAGACCAGGGGCTGCACGTGCGGCGCGGCAGCAGTGCCCTGCTAACACGGCGGCTCTGGCTGCTGAGCAGAGCTGGCTGGGGGGGTAGAGGCGGGAGCTGGGTGACAAGGGCTGAGCTGAGCACCAGCAGCACAGGCCACGAGGACGCAGCTCCACTCCCTGCTCTGGGCTCAGGAAGAACCTGCTTCTCCCCAGGTGCCTCCGCAGCCCCTCGCCCAGCGCCCCGTGTGCAGAGGAAATGGCCACCGAGCAGCCAGTGGGCCCCACGCAGGAGCAGCTGGAGATCCTGGAGTACAACTTCAGCAAGGTCAACAAGCACCCAGACCCCACCACCCTCTGCCTCATCGCGGCCGAGGCGGGGCTGTCCGAAGAGCAGACCCTGGTGAGTGCCCCAGCGCCCACAGCCCTGCTCTGGGGCCCAGACAGCCATCCCCCATCACAGCCCTACCCACCCCACAACCCGCCCCATAACTCCATTCCTCGCCCCGTAACCCTACAGCCCTGACCCACCTCACAACCCGCCTCATAACTCCCTCCTCGCCCCGTAACTCTACAGCCTCGACCCACCTCATAACCCCCCCATAACTCCATTCCTTGCCCCGTAACCCTGCAGCACCGACCCACCCCACCCCACCCCCCATAACTCCACTCCTCGCCCCGTAACACTACATCCCCGACCC
>ML129500.1:5050658-5069714 GCA_003846335.1 Cuora mccordi | reverse complement strand
TAACTCCATTCCTCACCCCATAACCTACAGCCCCGACTCACTCCACAACCCACCCCATAACTCCACTCCTCGCCCTGTAACCCTACAGCCCTGATCCACTCCACACCCCACATCATAGAATCATAGAATCTCAGGGTTGGAAGGGACCTCAGCCCTGACCCACTCCACCCTGTAACGCCCTCCTTGCCCCATAACCCTACAGCTGCAACCCACTTCACAACCCACCCCATAACTCCTCATCTCACAACACACCTTCCTACAGCTGCATCACACTGCCAGAACCCTGCTGTCCGGAGCATGGCCCCACAAGCTCACCGCTCTCCCCCATAACTATGCTGTCCATCTCCCACCCCACGCCACAGCCCCATACACCCTACGCTCAACACACCCATGAGCCCGCCCCCATCCCGCCCCCTACTCCCTCCCATAGCCTCAATTTGCTCCCCAGAACTGCGCCAGCACCTGCCCTTGCTACCCCAGGGTCCGTCCCTTCCCAGCAGCCTGCCAGGCCTGCCCCTTTTCATCTCTCTCTCTCTCTCTCTCTTCCTTTCAAGCATGTTTCTTTCCCCCTCGCTGGCTCGCTCTAGCTGTCACTTCCCCTCCCGGCTGGGCTCCCCGGGGCTCCTCTATTGCTGGGTTCCCAGCAGCAGCCCTGGCTGGCTCTGCTCTTACAATGCCGGCCAGGCCATTTACAGCACCTTGACAACGGCCCCTTTCCCGCTGGCTGGTCTCTCCTTTTGCCACCTCACCCCCAGCCGGCTGCTTTGTGGCCCCTTTAACTCGCTGTGTCCTCATTCCCGTCCCTTTCGATCAGATCAGCAGCATCAGCAGAATTCTCTGTGGACTAAAAGGGGTCAAAGAACTCCAGGCAGCTCCTTCAGTAGGAGGCAGGAGCTGCAGGGTCAGGCCTGAGAGGTGGGCCAGACTGGCCGTGCACAGAGTCTTTGGGGGATTGTCCACACACACACGACACGGCTCGCTCACAGCTGAGCGACTCCAGGCCATCGCTTTTTCCTGGGGAACTGCTTGGACAGACTCACACAGACACACGCTCGCTCGCGGCCTGACTGCTTGATTCCGCCTCTCCTGCCTACGAGCCACGTGTGTTGGGTGCAAGGCCCGGCTCATGTACCGGTTTGGAGCTCGTCACTGGAAAGTTAGTGCCCAGCTGAAAGGTCGTGCTGGCGCCCAGGTGTCTGCACAGCAGCAGGCCGCAAAGCCCAGGGCTGCTTGAACCTGGTGCTATGCTGAACAAAAAGCTCTCAGCCATGCTTGTAGCTGCTCCCCTCGCTGCTCGCTGGCTCAGCTATTTGAGGCTTCCGTGTGACACAGGCAGAGACAATCCTGGCATCTTATATGGATTAAGGCCAAAGTGAGCAGGCGCTGCTGGGAGGGAACACACAGAAAGCCTCCAACCCACCCCTCCTGGTTGTGCTCCCAAGCACCCCTACGGAGGGCAGGGAGGAGATGGCGTCGGGGACCCCCCCGGCCAGCACAGGCTGGCTGGGTGCCCCGGGAAGAGCATGCGGCATTCTCCTTAGCGACGGTGCAGCGCACACAGCCCCCCAGCCCCCAGGCAGGGAGGACGTATGATGATTCCTAGGCACAGCCGCCCCATGGCACAAGCTGGTGCCACACAGCTCACTGCTGCCCCCCAGTGCAGGCCCGTTGATGTGTTGCTCTTTAGCCAGCCACAGGCAGCAGCTGGAAAGCTTGCGTCCTGCCTGCTGCTAGCACCAGGATGAAAGGGCACCAGGGGCATTAAAAAAGTAACTGGTTTAAAAGGAGCCATGGGAATACATTTCGATGCAGCATTTCATTAGCCTGTGGGAGTAGCTTGGGCCAGAAAGCTGCAAGGCAAAGAGGGCCAGCTAGAAGGACAGCAGCTGCAGTGCCCAGCAGGGCTGCCATTACAGGGTTAGCCAGGGTCAGGACTCCCTCTCTCGGGGGTCGCATTGCTCAGGGGGCTAGTTGCACTTTACACCTTCCCCAGAAGCATTTGGTTGGCAATGGGCCTGGCTGGAGCTTCCCTGCTGAGGTCAGAGAGACGTTTCCTCCCGCAGAACGTCATGGCCCACCACCGCCTCCAGCCTTGACCCAAGGTCAGAGGCCTGTGGCTGGTTCCAGTACAATCTTCCCTGATTTGGGACCAAAGCTAGCTCCTGGGGCTGAGCAGGGCAGACAGGCTAACTCGGCGCCAGCCAGCACAGCTCCTGCGCACTGCGGAGCCAGCACTGGTCAGGGCAGTCAGCAGAGGCAGCAGCTTCCCCCAGGCACGCTGCAGCCTGAGTTCATTCCAACACCCAGAGCCACAAGGGCATGCGTACAGCTCAGGCCGATACTCTGGGTGTAACCTACTAACACGCTCAGCATGGGCTGAGTACCTCGTCCTCCTCCCCTGGGCGTTACAAATGGGTTTGTTTTCATTCTTCTCTGGAGAAGACCTGTGAATATACAGGGGCAGGGGGAGAACAGGGCCTGGACAGCTGCCATACTCTTCTCCAGGCTGCGTGAGGAGACACCAGCTCTCCCACATTCGGATCAGCTCAGTGAAAAAGTCCCCCATCTAAAGAGCTTGCTACCTCCTTTCCATTCCTCACCACCTAGGGGCCCTGCCCTCAGCTTCTTAGATCAGGCCAGGGCCAAGCGGTACTCGTGGCCTGTTCTGTGCACTTGAATGTCCATACAGCCAGGACACCCCACTATACGCCCTTCCCTCCGGGGCTGGCCAGAAGCTGGTGCCCCGAGCTGTTGGGAACAGACCTGCCCACAGTGATCCATGCCTTCGTGGCCAGCTCAAGGCTGAATTGATGCAGCTCATTCTATCTAGGGCTGATGCCACCAGCCCTGAGAACGTTCCAGTCCATAAACATACACACAACGCAGCAGCCCGGGTCACCGAGAACACATAGTCCTGGTGTTCTGGCCAGTAGGAGGCAAGCGCCTGAGGCCAGGAAACAGCCCCTCCCCAGCAGGTGGGCCTACGTGAGACTCATGCCCACCTGAGAGGAGAGTGACTGCAGACCTAGCCACTTACACAATGAGAGACAAACGTCAGCTGTTAGCGTCCCCCAGGGAGTGTTTCACGCAAACCCACACCCAGAGACACCCAGGCATACTACAGTAGTTCTCCTACAGGCTGAAAAGCGAGACTAGGATTGTTACTTCTCTTCTTAAGGAGGCCAGGACAGTGAAGGGGGCCAGATGAGCCCCAGATAGCACCAAGCACAATGAGCAGACCCAGGAGGGTGGAACAGCAAACAGGGCCGGCTCTAGGCACCAGCACTCCAAGCATGTGCTTGAGGCGGCACTTTCCAAGGGGCTTGGGGCGCAAAAAGCCGGGAACCGGCCCTGAGCGGAGGTGAGCTGGGGGGGGGCCGCGGGGAGGGCCACAGGAAGTAACCCTCCCCCCCAGTTCACCTCTGCTCCACTGCCGCCTGCTCAGCTGTTTTGCGGCAAGCCTGGGAGGGGGGAGAAGCGGAGCGGCGGCGGTGCGCTCGGGAGCAGGCAGAGCGGAGGTGAGCTGCGGCGGTGGGGGGGCGCGGGGAGGGCCGCAGGAAGTAACCCTGTGGGGGAGGGCAGAGGAACCGTTCCCCCCCAACTCACCTCCGCCTCCTCCCCCGAGTGTGCCGCCGCTCCGCTTAGCCTGGGAGGGAGTGGTAGGAGGGGAAAGGTGGCGCGCCCGGGGAGGAGGCGGGGCCAGGGATTTGGGGAAGGGGTTGGAATGGAGTGGGGAAGGGGCGGAGTTGGGGTGGGGCCAGGGGGGCGCGGGAAAATTTTTTTGCTTGGGGTGGCAAAAAACTTGGAGCCGGCCCTGATAGCAAAGCACCCACTGGGCCATTTCCATTTGATAGTTTTCTTTTTGAAAATTGCCAAAGTTGCATCTAAAGAGCAAGCCACCCCAGGAAAACCACTGCACCACGTGCTGCAGGCTGTCTCTGAGCTCCGGGGAAGTGGAATGGAAAGGGTCCAGTTCACCTCTCACACTGTATATCTCAGAAGTACCATTGCAGTCAATGGAGTCACAATGGTGTAAACACAGTGAGACGTCTCTGGCCTGGCCTGCATACGTGGCGCTGGTGTAATATTCATTCCTTTGTTCACAGCACCCTTCTCCCTCTTCAGTTTACCCAGAGTGCAACTGACATCAGTGAGTGAAAGTAAAACTCCAATGGGGAGCAGTGCAGGGCTCTGTGTCTAACACCACACTGCGCTGCTGGTTCCAGGGCTGCTGCGGGGTGGGAATCAGTCACACACGAGCCTCTTCGTGCTGATCTCCTGATTAAAACAAGCCCCAAGAGAGAATCCATGCTCCTCACTGGAGCCTCCCCTTAAGAGACTTATTTCCCTGGTTAAACGGTGACATCCGCCGATGGGCAGAGGCCCTGCCCTGTGTTAGTTTGTTAGAGATGTGCTATGGCTCTGAAGTTTCACTTCTTCTTTCTTTACGAAGTAACGATCAAACATCACACAGGGCAAAGGGCGCACAGAACTCACGTCTCTCTCATGAAAATTACTGCACATTAAAATTTGACCTTCCTAGACAAGCTTGTCTGCTCCTGAACCTGAAATACTCCTATAGAGCTGAGGATGTTTGAAAAATGGGTTGTTTATGTACTAAATCAAGACTGAGGTTTTAGTTATATAGCACATGTACTGCATCTAATACTATGAATATCAGTGTTTTCCATCTGCAGTGCCCTGCAGTCACTAGTCAGACACCAGAGAGACTTCTGATGAAGTGCAAAGTGGTAACTGGTCACCTGTTTAGGACAGGACATGTCAAACAGTCCATCTAACTGAACTGACAGGGAGAAGTTTAAGTCGCTAGTTACCAGGCTGAAGTTGGGCCAATATCCCTGTTAATGATGATAAGTGTTAGGAAAAGTGTTGTTGCACTGGTGTTTCTAGTGACCACAATAACTCCAAAAATAACTGCTAACAGCAAAATAGCAGATCACAGGCATAGGAGTGCTGTGCTTATTCACAGACAAAGAGCAATATTGGACTGTCCCTATGGATGACTTATTTCAGCTGCTGGCTTTTTATTGAAGGCACATGGAATTGATGACAGGACACATTTTATTATGTTAATGTTAAAAGGTGGCAAAGGCGAACACTAAGGAAATACAGCAGAGCTGAGGCATTATAACATTGTATAGTAGTCATCTACTGGGGATGACTTCTTTTAGATTAAGGGAAACAAGAGGCAAAGAAAAAACAATATGCAGTCTCCTGTGGAGAGCACAGTGTGTGTGACTCACTCTATACTAGCTGCCATCTTGGGCTAACTCACAGGGCACGCCCCTCCAGACAGGCTAGGGAGTTCACTTTACTCTTAAAGGTGCAGAACCTAGAAAATAGCCTACCTGCACCACAGAGATCTACATTTTTAACCAAACTGGACCTATATCCACAGAGAGCCATTCTGCTTCTTCCTCGTGCACTTTGAAATAGTTTCCTCTTTGATTACCACCCTTGTCATCTAAAGCATATGTTGGTCCCACCATTGGATTGGAGGACAAGGGTAGTTTCACTACTCCGGGTTTCCCAGCATTGCTGCTCATGCAGTGCCAATCATATTCTGGCCATTTAGGCAATACTTACTTCTGTGAATTAGAAAATCAAAAATGCCAGTGTTAAAAATGTGACTTAGATGATCTGTCCTGCAAAATCTGCAGCAAAAAGACAGAATTTAGTCCTATAGTGAAGATAATTTCCACCCATATTAAAGTGCACTGTGATCACAGCCTTCAATATGCACATGCACTTGTACTCGCTACCACCAACCAAGCCCTATGTGTGTGCTTGGAGATGTGCAAACATCAACTCCCATCGTGCACAAAGCTGCCTGCAGGTACTTTGCCCATGCAGGATTAGGGCTATAGTCCCTGCCCTAGGGAGCTTTCATACCTATTTTATATGTAACAGATTCAGTCCAGTGACCCACATTTCTTTCCCCCCTCTCTGATGTCTACACGAACTGGGAGCACATGACTGCTGCACACCTGGTATCAAAGCAGACCCTTGCTACAAGACAGCCACATCTCTCATTCGCTCTGATGCTTTCTCCCATCCCGGATTCATCTGCTTGTGATGTAAGACTATTGGAAAGCTAGATCCTACTGACAGCGTCTTTAGAAAGCAAGAACATAAACCTATGGGTAACACTGTCAAAAGCACCTAACTGACTTAGGGACTTTACTCCTGTTGATTTTTGGTGGGACTTTAGGCTCCTAAATCAAATAGGCACTTCCGAAAATTTTACCTTATGTGTGATTGCAATGGAATAGGAAGTTATAACAATGCAAAGAAGTTAAGTGCATCATTCTAAGTTCCTTCAAAATATTCATCTTTGTACAATTCTCTGTTCTCTAGAAATGGTTCAAGCAGCGTCTTGCAGAGTGGAGAAAATCCGAAGGACTCCCTTCAGAGTGTGGATCCGTTAGAGACTAAGGAAGATGACTCGCTTTTTCCCTACGCACTGAAAACAACTGATTTTGCTTTTCCTTCTCGCAATAGATCTTATGATCCAAAGTAACATCCTGCTATTTAACATGGTGTTTTATTTAAAGTGTACATAACCAGAAAAAAATAATGATATAAAATTGTATACAGCTCTTGTAACGTATTACAAGTGGCTAAGAGGAGAGCAGCTGTACCCTGTGTGGATTAGAGTGCCATATGGCATATAAATGTTATGTCAGCTGCACAGAGCAGAACCAGTTAAGGACCTCTGAGCAAAGCTACTACAAAAGGGCAGAATGATAGTATGAAAAATGTCCTTTTCTTCTGATCCCCATATGCACACTCAGTGCCAGCATTAACATCCTCTCGGTTCCCGGAAAGAAAACCAGATGTGTCATTAACCTGAGCTTCCTCAACTCAACACACAGAGCACTGAAAGTCACCACAGAGGAGAACTGAGGACATCCGTAATTACTAGATCATGCCAAGAACCCTTGATTTTATCTGAAGTGTGTCTAATAAATGTCACTAAATGAAAAGGAATATTTCTCTGACGTATTAATAAAATTATAACTTTTTGTTAAAACTGAAAATATTTGTGTTCTGGTCACACTAAAGTCAGTTCAAGGCCAGACGAGCCCCCACCCTCAGATCACCTAGTCACAGGGCAATGACCTGCCCTGTGACTAGGGCACCCGCATGCCAAGCCAAACAACCCGAAGTAGATGTTCACATTCTTCAGCCTGTTTTTGTCAGCCTGGGGTGCTCTTAGCCAGGGCCGGCTCCAGAGCCCAGCGGGGCAAGCACCCGCGTGGGGCGGCCCTTTCCCGGGGGGGCGGCAGGCTGGGCCGGCGGACCTGCCACAGTCATGCCTGCGGGAGGTCCACCGGAGCCCCAGGAGCAGCGGACCTGCCGCAGGCATGACTGCGGAGGGGACGCTCGGCCCGCGGCTCCAGTGGACCTCCCGCAGGCATGACTGCGGACGGTTCGGCTGGACCTCCCGCAGGCATGCCTGCGGCAGCTCAACCTGAGCCGCCGGACCAGCGAACCGCCCGCAGCTGCGGGAGGTCCAGCCGAGCCGCGTGACCAGCGGACCCTCCGCAGTCATGCCCGCGGGAGGTCCGCTGCTCCCGCGGCTCGGGGGCGCCTCCCGGGCATGACTGCTTGGGGCGGCCAAATTTGTAGAGCCGCCCCTGTCTTAGCACATGCTCACGACCTCACTCACAGCCCATCCAAAGCATTCACTGTGACAACATAGGGCTTTTCTTCCCTTCCACAATAACTGTCTTTAAAAGGTTGCTGGCCATTTTGCAGGCCTTCCGCATGTGGCAGACCCTGGGGCAGTCTCATGACCGGAGGGGTTTTGTCCCACTGTTGTATTTTTAAAAAGCTTTTGGATGTGTATTATTTGTCCTCCAATTTCCAAGCTCAGGAAATGACGTGTGGCAATGCAGGTTACTGAGATGACTCTGATTTACCAGGGGTTCTCAAACTTTTTCTTTCTAACCCCCTCATGCCCCACAACATGTTATACAAACTCCACAGTCCAGCTCAGATGCTCAGGCTCAGGGCTCCAGTCCCGCTGGGCACTAGCCAGTCTAACGCCAGCTCTGTTTGGCAGACCCCCCTGAAACTGGCTCGTGGCCCCCAAGGGGTCGTGGCCCCTGGGTTGAGAACCACTGCTTTAGATCAAATCAAGGGGTGGGAGTCAGCTCAGTTCCCACTGTACTGGTGAGAGTCACTAGTCAAGCTAAAGCAGTGTTTCTCAGCCTGGGGATTGTGACCCCCCCAGGGAGGTCACAGGCCAGGTTTGGGGGGGGTCGCAAGTGCAGGGCTGGCTTCCTGGTGCGCTTTAACATTGTGCTGTTTGAAAGCCTAACGCCTGGGCACTCCTCCAGCCCCTGGAACTCCCAGCCCTGAGTTAGGGGCCCAGGCTCCCCATAGAATGCATAGGGAGAGCTAGGGGCTAAGAAAGGGAATCTCAAAGCAGGAGCCACCTAAGCTAACCAGGACTGAACTGCAGAGGAAGGAGGTGGGGTGCAGGCACCTAACTTCCATTGCTTTTGACGGACGGGTCTGTCTCTGCTCCGGCATCTCAGCCATGAACCTGTTCCTGGCATTGGCCCCACGCTCAGCCCTTTCTCATGAAAAGAGCAGAAAGGGGCCCCTCCCGTTACAGCCAGCAGCCAGTGCCCTCCTTTGAGCATGAGACACCCAG
Organism: Cuora mccordi; assembly: GCA_003846335.1. NCBI lineage: Eukaryota > Metazoa > Chordata > Testudines > Geoemydidae > Cuora > Cuora mccordi. The sequence goes on along the minus strand of ML129500.1, from coordinate 5,061,028 downwards.
ATTCAAGCCCTGCTCTGACTGACTGGAGCAGGGACGCGCAGCCAGGGCTCCCAGCTCTCAGGAGAGGCCCGGTGGGATATTCAGGGGAGGGGATGGCTCAGTCTCTTCTGTTAAAGTCATTCCACCAGGTATAAATAGTCACCTGGCTCAGAGAAAGCAAGTGAGGGATTGACTCTAACCCAGTGACTGGGGCCCTCAACTAGACGATGCCAGAGCCTGGTTGAAGTCCCGTCTCCAAAGCAGACAGACAAGGATTTGAATTTGGATCGTCCCTCTCCCCAGGAAACACCCTGCCCACCTGACTCCTGGAACCCTGTCTGGGTGAGATCGGCGCTCACCTACCAGAGTGGGTCCCTCACAGGAGAGAGGCAGGGAATTGCCTGTCTGGAGCATCCTGCTGGGGCAGCATCAGGACTTAGGCACACGCAAGGCTGCCCACCAGGCGAACGGAGGTGCCTGTGGGCATTGAGATGGCAGCTGAGCAGGGCTTTTGGGAACATCAGTGGCACCTAAACATTGAAAGAGGCAGTTAGGTGCCCACATCCCTTTGTGAATCCAGCCCAGAAACCTGTGGCATAGGGTGGCCTGGTCCTTCGGGGGGCGCTAGGCTCAGCCCGCCTGCCAGGCACGGGATGGGTTTGGACTTGGGGCAGGTGACCAGGCATCATGCGCTGGTAGCCCCAGGCAAAGCTTCCCATGAGAGGGGGCTCAAGAGCCCAGGGAGGCCCTAGGAGGCCTCTGTGGAGCAGGGCTGGCAGCACTCCCCTGCGCAGAGAGTGGTGGGGACTGAAGGAGAGAGCTGGGGCTGTCCTGATACAAAGATACAGGGGAATGTACAGGCAGGCCAGAGCCAGGGCGGACTGGGGAAGGGGCTCTCCAGGCTTCCCAGAGAGAGGGGCTGGTAAAAGTGCCCGGCCAGGAAAGGGAGCGTTGGAGGGAAGCATTCAGGGCGAACAAGCTGGCTCTGGGAAAGGGGGTACTGAAAAGCCGACAGCAAAGAGGGGCTTGGACACTTGCCCTTGTTCATTAAGGGGGAGGGGAAGTCTCTCTTCTATCGCCCTGATTTGCTCAGTGCAAGGCCCTGGTAAGGCACCCCTAGCAATCCAGGGAAGGCCCAGCATGAAGTTGCGAGTGTCTGTTTTGTTTAGCTGACCTGGGGTGTTTTAATACCATCTCCTGGAAGGGATATTTGACTTGCCCAAGCATCTGGGACATGATTTGAAAGCCTGAGAGCAGGGAAATTGAGGCAGCTAGGGGCAAAGGTGCTGAATGAGGTGAGATCATGTTGCTCACAGTTTTCATAGAGATTTCTAAACATTAGCTGTGCTGGCCCACAGCAAGTGGGTGGGGTAGGTTTGGGAGTATGGCAAGAAAAGTGAGAGGGAAGAACTATTGCAGTGTCAGACCAACAGGCCTGAGTGCAATGTCAGCTTTTCTCCCTGACAGGCGGGAGTGGAATCTCTGCTATTCCCTAACTGGCTGACATGCATTCCTTTCCTAGCTCAAAGAGGACCCAATCTGGCTGCTGTCATGAGTGCTAAATATTTATTCCCCACTGCTCTGAATACCATCCCTTCAAAGAGCTGTGGAATTGCTCGTCCCAGTGCTGGGATGAGTCACATCACCATGGAGAGTAGCAAAGGCCTAGACATTCACGCAGGAGCAGAGTTACAGTGCAAGTAGCTAGAATCCTAGCATCCTAGGCCCTTGTATTTAAAGCAATATCACCCTTGTCTGGCTGGAGTTGGTCTAACTGATGCAGTGATGTCTGAGTCACTAGAGGAGAGAGAAAAGCAGCAGGTTGTTTTTTCGCGGGGAGGGGCGGTTTAAGAACTGATGCCAAGGAGAAAAACTGAACATCCTGCATTCAGCTTCCAAACAATGAGCATGAATACAGCCCATAAAGGCGGCAATATTTAAAGGGCATTGCATGGCGCACTCAACACTAGAGCCAGAAGGTGACTGAGCATCAGCATTGCAGCATCTAACGACAGCTGCCCTACCGCTCAGTGGAATTTTCAGCCTTGACTTAGGCCTTGGCTACACTTGAGAGTTACAGCACTGTTAGTGGCTTCATAGCACTGTAACTCACTTCCCGTCCACGCTGGCAAGGCACATACAGCACTGTATCTCCCTGGCTATAGCGCTGCTTGTACTCCACCTCCACGAGAGGAATAAAGAATATAGTGCTGCTGCTGCAGCACTGGGGTGCCAGTGTAAACAGGGAATAATCTTACTACGCTGTAACTGACTTCCGGAACCTTCCCATAATCCTTTTAAGAAAAGATTACACTCTTTGTTTTGTTGTGATGCCTGTTTGTTTTGTTGTGAACTCGGGGCTCCTGGAGTTGCTTATCTACAAAACAAACACAGCTCCTGTTTGCTGTGAATGACAGAGGCAGGCAGGGGGCTCCCTTTGGAACACCCACAGCTAGTGTTTGGTTGAAGAGAGGGGGAGGAGGGGGCTTGAGGAGAGAAGCGGCACGGCACGTGGGAGGGAGGGAGCGGGGGTCCATTTCGGGGAGGCTGCTTATCAGCTGCTGTTTGCTTTCAGTGAGTGAGAGCGGGGTAGGGGAGGGGGTCGGAACTTGCAAGGCAGCTGCTGACAGAGGTTCGGCTCCAAAAATCCACTCACTCTCTCTCTCCCCCACACTCCCTGTCACACTCCACCCCACCCCCCTCTTTTGTAAAGCACGTTGCAGCCACTTGAACGCTGGGATAGCTGCCCATAATGCACCACTCCCAGATGCTGCAAATGTGGCCACGACAGTGTGCTGGCAGCTGTCAATGTGGCCACACTGCAGCGCTTTCCCTACTCAGCTGTACGAAGACAGCTGTAACTCCCAGCGCTGCACAGCTGCAAGTGTAGCCATACCCTTAGGCTCTCTGCCCAGGACACAGGGAGCATCACAGTGCCCAAGAATGGGATCCACAAAAGCAGTATGCTGAGCAGGGGAGCTGCCCAACCTACCCAATAGAATAGAGTGAGGAGAAGGGAAGTGGCCTAAGCCCCATCCTCTTAGGGAAGTGGGGCGGTAACTCGGGGCTAGAAGGAGGCACCTTCCTCTGCTTGGGATTCACGGCTGCAAACCCCCTCTGCTGGAGCCAGGCGCCCAAGCCAAAAAACCAAGGTGTTGGTAGCAGTGCCAGCCCCCCTTATGCCCAATAGCCACTAGTTAGAGAACTCAATCCAGGATGGGAGAGACTGTGATGGGGCAGCGTGCTGCACCCCCACCTCTTCTACAACACAGGCCCCACAGGCCCCTTGCTCGTACAGTTTATTTACAGTATGTAAACCCCTCCACAATACACAGCAGTATCTCTACACCTTTACACACCACAGCTCAACTTTCTCACCCCTTCGCCAAAAAAAAAGGAGGGGGAGGTGAACAGCCGAGCTCCATCCTCCTTGGACCCCCTCCCTTTCAGGTAGTTGAAAGCTGCTATCAAACCCCCCACCCGCACTGTTCTCTTCTGCAGACTAAATAAGCCCCAATTCCCTCAGCCTCTCCTTGTAAGTCATGTGCCCCATTTTTGTTGCCCTCCGCTGGACTCTCTCCAAGGGCCCAAAACTGGACACCATACTCCAGATAAGGCCTCACCAATGCCGAATAGAGGGGAATAATCACTTCCCTCCATCTATTTGCAATGCTCCTGATAATGCAGCCCAAAATGCCGTTAGCTTTCTTGGCAACAAGGGCACAGTGCTGACTCATATCGAGCATCTTGTCCATTGTAATCCCCAGGTCCTTTTCTGCAGAACTGCTGCTTAGTCAGTAGGTCCCTAGTCTGTAACAGTGAATGGGATTCTTCCATCCTAAGTGCAGGACTCTGCACTTGTCCTTCTTGAACCTCATTAGATTTCTTTTGGCCCAATCCTCTAATTTGTCTAGGTCACTCTGTATCCTATCCCTACCCTCCAGTGTATCTACCTCTCCCCCCACTGTAGCGTCAGCCACAAATAATGCCCATACTGGATCAGACCAGTGGTCTATCTAGCCTAGTAGCCTGTCTTCTGATACTGCCAGGTGCTTTCAAGAGAATGAACAGAACACGGAAATTGGAAGTGATCCATTCCCTGTTGTCTAGTCCAGCTTCTGGTAGTTGGAGGTTTAGGGATATCTGGAGCGTCGGGTTATATCCCTGACCATCTTGGCTAATAGCCATTGATGGGCCTATCTTCCATGAACTTATCTAATTCTTTTTTGAACCCAGTTATAATTTTGGCCTTCACAGCATCCCCTGGCAATGAGTTCCATTGATTGACTATGCGCTGTGTGAAGTGGGTGTCCCCCTAGTTCTTCTGTTATGTGACGTAGTAAACAACACTTCCTTATTCACTTTCTCCAAGCCAGTCATGAGTGTATAGACCCTCTATCATCTTAGTTATTTCTTTTCTAAGATGAACAGTCTCTGTCTTTTTAATACCGCCACATGTGGAAGCTGTTTCATACCCCTAATCATTTTTGTTGCATTTCTCTACACCTTTTCAGATTCAAATGTATTTTTTTTTAGATGGGACGACCAGAACTGCACATAGTATTCAAAGTGTGGGTGTACCATGGATTTATATAGTAGCTGTATGATATTTTCTGTTTTATTATTTATCCCTTTCCTACAGTCGCTTTTTGGATTGCCGCTGCACATTGAGCAACGGTTTACAGAGAACTAGCCACTGACTCCAAGATCTTTTTCTTAAGTGGTAACAACTAATTTACACCCCATCATTTTGTATGTACAGTTGGGATTATGTTTTCCAATGTGCATTACTTTGAATTTATCAACACTGAATTTCATCTGCCATTCTGTCACTCAGTGCCTCAGTTTTGTGAGACTCCTTTGTAACTCTTCACAGTCTGTTTTGGACTTAACTGTCATGAGTAATTCTCTATCATCTGCAAACTTTGCCACTTCACTTTTCATCCCCTTTTCCGGATCATTTATAGCACAGGTCCCAGGATAGATCCTTGGAGAACCCCATTATTGCTTTCTCGCTCCATTGTGAAAACTGATAATTTATTCCTACCTTTTGTTTCCTATCTTTTAATCAGTTATTGATCCAAGAGAGGATCTTCTCTCTTATCCCATGAGAGCTTACTTTTTTTAGGAGCCTTTGGTGAGGGACCTTGTCAAAGACTTTCTGAAAGTCCAAGTGCACTATATCCACTGGATCACCCTTTTCCACGTTTGTTGATGCCCTCAAAGCATTCTAATAGATTGGTGAGGCATGATTTCCCTTTAAAAAAGCTGTGTTGACTCTTCCTCAATATATCAGGGCCATTTGAGTCTGATAATTCTGTTCTTTCTAGCCATAGAGATTTTACAGGACAGTCTGATTTATTTAAGATTTGTAATTTATTTGACTCTATCCTTTCTGTCACATAGTATGCCACTCCCCCACGAGCACAAACTACTCTGTCATTCCTATGTATTTTGCACCCGGGTATTACTACATCCTATTGATTATTATCATTCCACCAAGTTTCTGTTATGCCTATTATATCAACATCCTCATTTATCGCCAGGCATGTTAGTTCACTCTAGTATTTAGACATGTAACATTTGTATATAAGCACTTGTACATTTTGTCAATAGTCAGTTGCTTTCCTTCACAGCTCATATTTAAATGGGACGCTTTTACATTTGACTGTTCCTCACTAGCTTCTACCTGTACTTTATCAGCTTCTTTCCTGTCCTCTTTACTAGTACCCCATTTAATAACTGCATTGCTAAGGGGTGCTATTATCAATGGCTATTAGCCAGGATGGGCAGGGATGGGGTCCCTAGCCTCTGTTTGCCAGAAGATAGGAACAGGCGACAGGGGCTGGATCACTTGATGATTCCGTTCCGTTCATTCCCTCTGGGGCACCTGGCACTGGCCACTGTCAGAGGACAGGATACTGAGCTAGATGGACCTTCAGTCTGACCCAGTATGGCCGCTCTTATGTTCCCTAAATATGTGCGCCTCCCCACCTATTGGCATTCCATATGGGATTTTGAGTCCATAAAGCAAAGAACAGATTACACTTGAGCATACACACATTGTCACGGACTCACAGATCATGCCCACTCATGGCCCCGTGTGGTCCGTGGGGGGGTGCCCCTTCCAGTGTGACAGCCCTTCTCGGGGGGCCACTCTCTCTTGGGGTCAGGCCCCTCCACCCCGCACCTCTCTGAGCCTTAGCACGTCTGTCTCTCGCCGTGGGCCCCCTCAGGCCTCCTCACCTCCAAAGGGGTTGATGCAACCCTGTTCTCTAGCCCGGAGTGACTCTCAGCCAGCGTAACACAGGAGGGTTTATTGAGAGTTGAACCCAGCACAGGAAACTCTCAGGGCCTCAGGCCTGGCCTCCCTCAGCCCAGCACCTCCCAGTCCCCCTGCAGCCAGGGGGGCTCTGCCTGCTCCTCCTCTCCAGCCCAGAGCCCCCCTGCTTCCCAGCTGGGCCTCCGATATCCCCGGCCCCAAGCCCCCTCTGTCCATTGGCTTCTCTCCAGGGAAACAGGAAGGCCTGGGTCTCCTCTCCTCTGGCCCCTCTGGCTGGTCAGGTCACCGGGGTCCTCTCCCCGCAGCCCATTGTCCTCCCACGGGCCAGAACCGGCTGTGACTCCTGAGCTGGGTCACCAGGTCACCAGTCGCTGGGGTCTCCATCCTCCAGGCCATTGGCCGGGGTCCCAAGTTCCCTCTCCGGTCCTGTGTAACAACAAACTCCCTCGCCCCTCACCTGTAACACCTGGGGACACTGAGTCCCACCCCCCCTGCATGCAACCCACTGGAAAACACAGAAAACCCAAGAACCCCCCCACACACACACTTCGTCACACACATCCCTTTCATCTGTCACAGTAGCAATACATGAATAATATCCTTCATTTACAAAGTAATCCAAGTGTAAATCTATCCTAAATATTATTTAACTGTTTCAGAAAAGTATGAGACTAGAGCTGGTTGAATAACTGATTTTTTCAGTTCAGTGGCCAAACTGAAAAAAAAACAGAAAAATGTTTTGTTTCGGGTCAACCCAAACTGACAATTTTTCAATTTCTCACCCTAAAAGAATTTTTTTTTGTTTTGGGTCAAACAAAACTTTTAGTTCAACTCAAAATAGAAGATTTCATTTCATTTTGGGAGCTTTTTACACTTTGGGGGAAAATTAGCTAAATTTTTAAACAAATCATCATTTTGAAACAAAAAATCAAAATGTTTCACTTCAGCATTTTCAGATTATATTTTCCTTTTTTTTTCCAGCCAAAACTATTCACTGAGTTCGACCCAAATTTGCAAATAGTTTCAGTCAACCTGAGACTGCATTTTTTGGTGAATAAACTATTTGCGAGAAAAAATTCACCCCGCTCAAACAGTGAATGGAAATCGCTTACGAAAAACATGAGCAAGGATTTCTGCACTGGCCTGTAGGTGCCTCCTGGTGAGGCGAAAGGCATGTCTTTGCAGCCCATGGTGGTTCTGGGCCCACCCATGAAGATGAAACTAAACCATGTTATATAAGGGCAATGTGGCGTCTGATGAGCGACAGCACTCAGGGACGAACTCCTCTCACAGGGTGCCGCTCTGAAGCAAAGGAACGCAGGGCATGGGGAGTATGATCCAGCCCTAATAGCGCAGAGATACTCTGAGGTTGTTTTTTTTTGGACACATTTTGAACTTGGGTAGAGACACAGCGTATTTAAAAGCAGCCGCAGTTGAATCACTGGAGGGCTTTTGCCTGGATCGCCCACCTCTTCTTTATTCAAACTCCCCCAGATACAGTCTATCTACAACAGGGTCTCAAACTCCCGGCCCGCGGCCATCTGCAGCCCGCGAGCCTCCCCAACGTGGCCTGCGGGGCTCCCAGCAGTTTTGGGGCTGGGTCTCTCTCCCTTGGCCCCACCTGCCGCCCCCGGGCGCTCCCCCCTCAGGAGCCCCAGCAGCGCAGTGGAGCTGAGAGGCATCTGCCTGCTCGCTGCAGTGTCTGCCGGCCCTTCCCTGCGGCCCAGGGCCTGCACTCCCTTCCCACCTCCCCAGTCCCGCACCTCATCCCCACCAGAGCCAGATTAACCTTTTGTGGGCCCCCCCGGGGGCAATGGAGCATGGTGCAGGGGGTTGGTCCCTGGAGTGAGCGGCTGGCCTGGGGCATAGCATAGTGCCCAGCGTGCTATGCCCTGTTTACAAACCTGCAGTTGCCAGACGTACAGTGGCCTGCCCAGCCCTTTGCTGCCACGCACAGACCCTCCAATTCCCTATGGCCAGAGCTCCCTCGGACCCACTGTGCCCAGCGCCCCTGCCCCCCAGACCCTGCCACAAATACACAACGCCCGGCATACCACCACCCCTGTCAGCACCCCCACCACAACTGCACAGCACCCCACACAAAACCCCCACTGCCTAGTACCCCAGCACACACAGATCCCCCCTCAGCCCAGCACCCCCACCCCAGTCCCTCTCCCATGCCCTGCCTCCCAGCACCATTCACTGGCCCTGCTGGGAGTGCAGGTCCTGGGGCAGGGAATCGCTCCGGCCCCTCAGGAGTGGTGTGATCAGCCGGGACAGGGCCTGCCCCAGCCAGGCTCCCTCAGGACCCACTTGCCTGGAGGGGCCCAGCCAAGCCCCCCGCACTGGTCCCCCCCAACTGGCTGAGACTGGCCAGGATTCTGCCCCGGTCCCAGGTGGCTCAGCCCCAGGGAGACAGGTGGGACCCCGCAGGTGGTGGGAAGAAGAGACTGCCCGGAGCCGGAGGTTCCCTGGGCTCTGGCCGGGGGGCAGAGAGAAGCCGGTGGGTGGGGCCAGGGGGTGAAGAGGAGCCCTCGGCAGGCAGGGCAAGAGGAGCAAGTGGTGGGCGGGGGGGGGAGCCAGCAGGCTGGTGGGGTCTCAGGGTGCAGTGCAAGCAGAGCAGGCCGGGGCCCCTTCTGAGCCTGGGCCCAGCTCCATAGCGCTACTGGTGCCATTGTAAACCTGGCTCTGATCCCCACACCCCCTCCCAGAGCCAGAGCCTGTGCCCCATCCCCACACAACCTCCCAGAGCCAGAGCCTGCACCCCATCCCCACACAACCTCCCAGAGCCTGAGCCTGCGCCCCATCCCCACACAACCTCTCAGCCCCCAGAGCCTGCGCCCCCACCCCCTCCCCACATACCCCTTCCTGCCCCCAAACTCCCTCCCAGAGCCTGTGCCCCCATCTCTACACACCCTCCCATCCCCACACCGCCTCCCAGAGCCTGAGCCCCATCCCCACACATCCCCAGCCCTCAAACTCCCTCCAAGAGCCTGCACCCCATCCCCATACCCCTCCCAGAGCCTGTGCCCCGTCCCCACACCCCCCTCTCAGCCCCCAAACTCTCTCCCAGAGCCTGGACCCCCACCCCCTCCCCACATACCCCCCAAGCCTCCAAACTCCGTCCCAGAGCCTGCGCCCCCTTCCCACACACTCCCTCCTGCCCTCAAACTCCCTCCTAGAGCCTGCACCCCTGTCCCCACCCCCCCTCCCATCCCCAAACTCCCTCCCAGAGCCTGCACCCTCTCCCCACACAGCCCCAGCCCCCAAACTCCCTCCCGGAGCCAGCGCTCCTTCCCCTTCCCACACACCGCCTCCCAGACCCCAAACTCCCTCCCAGAGCCTGCACCCAGTCCCTAAACTCCCTCCCAGAGCCTGCAACCCCTTCCCACTCTTCCCAGCTCCCAAACTCCCTCACAGAGCCTGCACCCCATCCCCACTCTCCCCAGCTCCCAAACTCCATCCCAGGGCCTGCACACCAGACCACCTCCCCCACCCGAACTCCCTCCCAGAGCCCAACCTCTCACCCTGTCATAGGGTCTCACCCCCACTTTGAGCTTTTGGGTTCGAAGATGGGGACCCGCATGTATTCTCCCCCCACCCTAACCCTTAGGGTAGGTTTCCTTTTCGCTGCCACCACTCGATTGATTCGGTGAATCGAGACACCCCTCTGTTCCCCCCTCCTCCTTCCAGAGACTTTCCTGGGGAAGCACAGATCAAATCACAGAGGAGGAACCTTCCCCCCTCCCCTCTCTTCCCTCTCTCCAGCCTGCTCCGGAGAGAGAGATACCTTGATTCAAACTGCTTGAATCAAACCCAGGAGGAACTGTCTCTTCCCCCCTCCCCTTCCCCTGAATTTCCACAAGAGAAAGATTCATTAAGTTCTTAATAGAAAAGAAAAGAATTTATTAAGAGAACAAAAAGAAAATACAGATTCTCTATGAGCCCAAGCTGGACACTCATAGGGTATAACCTTATCAAGTTCTGGAGAGAATCCTCCCTCCCCCTTTCTTTCTCAGTGAAAGCAAAGTAACAGCAAACAGGAATAAAGAATTTCCTTTAGCAAACACACAATTGCAAATGTAGAAATCAAATTATAAGACTAACC
>ML129500.1:4974313-5050648 GCA_003846335.1 Cuora mccordi | reverse complement strand
AGCAAACACACAATTGCAAATGTAGAAATCAAATTATAAGACTAACCTGCCTTTCTAATTAATACTCACTATTACATAGTAGAAACTACTCCAGGAGAACTTGGAGACATGACTGGTCTCTTTTAGATCCAAAAAGAGAACTCACTAAGAACATAGACAAAGGCTTCCCTCCACAGAGATTTGAAAAAATCCTATCTCTGATTGGTCCTCTGGTCAGGTGGTCATCAGGTACTGCATGTTAACCCTTTACAGGTAAAAGAGACCTTAAACCTTAACTATCTGTTTATGACACACCCCTTCTACACTCAAACTCCCTCCCACAGCCTGCACCCCAGACCTCCTCCCCCACCCAAACTCCCTCCCACAGCCTGCACCCCAATCCCCTACCCCAGACCTCCTCCCCCACCCAAACTCCCTCCCAGAGCCTTAGGCAGGTGGGAGGTGGAGTTTTGGGGGGGCGGGTTCTGGGTGGCATGAGTGACATTGGGCCATTGGGAGGATTTGAGGATGGGCACTGGACCTAAGGTAAATTGAGTTTGAGACCCCGATCTACAACATGTAATCAAACACACTGGGGAGGGGGACAGCAGACAAGACAGCCATGAATTGTCTAAGGATTTAATGAACGTCAGAGCCAACGGGTTCAGCGCTCAATAGGGCGTGCTAGTTTTTGAAGCCTGCTGGAGCAAACTGCCTTCTTAGCAGACTCCTTTACTAAAAAGGCATCTGGATCAAACTGAGCAAGGTTCGCAGTGAGCCTGAAACAGTGAAAACACAGAAGAAGAGTGGGTTAGGAGCATGAATTGTGACACAGTGATTTCTGAAGACTCCCTCAGTTTTAACAACTGGAGCCTAAGTTCTGAATCTACAGCTACTAACAATAAGAGCTTATGTTCTCAGGAGACCTTCAAACTGCACCCCTTACACTCTGCACAAATCACCGGTGACCTCTCCACCTCTCTCAGCCAAGATTTAATAGCATAATCGAAAAGTCCCATAATACTAAAATTTCATTATTTCTGCAAAATATATCACAGAACATTTTGCAATACGTGGTGATATAGTGCCACAGATAATTAAGGTTGTGACGCTGACAGGCCAGGTGCCAGCGCATGCCGGAGTCTCAAGGCACCTTTCCTTGATTGTGAATATCAAAGATGTTGATTATATTGTTTTCATCTGTCTATATCCCATATTTTGCTATTATGTTACTTCTACATTACGTATACCCTGTAATCACAGGTGTGTTCATGTAAGATTGTAATCAGGTGTTAAAACTTCATAAAAACTAAATGTAGGATTGTTGGTTGCTATTATATTACCTTTTACATCTTGTATATCTCTGTGACTAAACTCATCAGACATAAATGGAATCTTGGAAATGCTAATGAAAGACTTACTGGCTATAACAGGAAATGCTCATTTCAAAGCCAGGGATCATGGAGGAATAAAGACACTTATCAGATTAGCTTTTGTGGGGGAAAGCTACAAATATGGGTTCATGGAATGATCCTCCATCTCTGGACTATCTGGATTCCAACAGGGTGGAAAAACTGAGAGAGTAGACAGAAAACCCCAGACTTCTCCTGCGTAACTAATTAATGATCTGGAGGATGGCGTGGACTGCACCCTCAGCAAGTTTGCAGATGGCACTAAACTGGGAGGAGTGGTAGATATGCTGGAGGGTAGGGATAGGATACAGAGGGACCTAGACAAATTAAAGGATTGGGCCAAAAGAAACCTGATGAGGTTCAAAAAGGACAAATGCAGATTCCTGCACTTGGGACGGAAGAATCCCATTCACTGTTACAGACTAGGGACCGAATGGCTAGGCAGCAGTTCTGCAGAAAAGGACCTAGGGGTTACCTTGGACAAGAAGCTGGATATGAGTCAACAGTGTGCCCTTGTTGCCAAGAAGGCTAATGGCATTTTGGGCTGTATAAGCAGGGGCATTGCCAGCAGATCGAGGGATGTGATCATTCCCCTCTATTTGACATTGGTGAGGCCTCATCTGGAGAACTGTGTCCAGTTTTGGGCCCCACACTACAAGAAGGATGTGGAAAAATTGGAAAAAGTCCAGCGGAGGGCAACAAAAATGATTAGGGGGCTGGAGCACATGATTTATGAAGAGAGGCTGCGGGAACTGGGATTGTTTAATCTGTAGAAGAGAAGAATGAGGGGAAATTTGATAGCTGCTTTCAACTACCTGAAAGGGGGTTCCAAAGAGGATGGATCTAGACTGTTCTCAGTGGTACCAGAGGACAGAACAAGGAGTGGGGGAGGTTTAGGTTGGATATTAGGAAAAACTTTTTCACTAGGAGGGTAGTGAAGCACTGGAATGGGTTACCTAGGGAGGTGGTGGATTCTCCTTCCTTAAAGTATGAAATTAATTCGAACTTATTCTCTTCGAATTTTCGGAAGCTATTTTATACATTTGATGTTGCGTGTCCCCAATAAAATGCATGAATTCGGCGGACTGCGTCCACAGTACCAAGGCTAACATCGAATGTCAGAGCAGTGCACTGTGGGAAGCTATCCCACAATTTCCACAGTCTCCGCCGCCCATTGGAATTGTGGGTTAAGCTCCCAGTGCATGATGGGGCAAAAACAAACATTCTCATGGGTGTTTCTTGGTGTGTGCCATCACTCGCTCCTCCCTCCATGAAAGCTATGGCAGATGCCGTATTGCCAGCAGACGGTGCAGTACGATGCACCACCTGTCTCCTGGTACTATGAATCCACCTCGCATGTCCTCTCATCTTTCTATCTACTATTTTATCTAACCATTTCCCGCCTTTTTTCGGCTACCGTGAACCGAGCAGCACAGCTTCCGCCGCAAACTCTGCTCTCTCGCTCTTGCATTGCTAGCTAATTTTTCCGTGTTCTCTGTCATGGGCTCCTGTGGAAGCTACAGAAGGCAACAATTCCCTGCCGTTTATCGGCCATCGTGAACCGAGCCGCACAGCTTCTGCCGCAAACTCCGCTCACGGTTCCGCTGCAAACTCTGTTCTCCCGCTCTTGCAGCTCTAGTGAGCTTCCCGACTCTGTGAAAGCTACAGAAGAGAACCATTTACCGCCTTTTATCGGCCATCTTGAACTGAACACGCCTCTTACGTTTCGCGCCCTTTTTCCAGGATTACCCGTGCAGGCGCCATAGCGTGGCAAGCATGGCACCCGCTTAGATCTTCACTGCAATTTTGACCATTGTAAATACCTTGCGCATTATCCAGAAGTATGTGCAGTACCTGCAAAACCAGGTGAGGAAGCGACGACAGTGCGATGACTATACTGATGAGGACATGGACACAGACATTCCTAGAAGCGCGGCATATGGCGATTGGGAGATCATGGTGGCATTGGGCCAGGTTCATGCCATGGAACGCCGATTCTGGGCCCGGGAAACAAGCACAGACTGCTGGGACCACATAGTGTTGCAGGTCTGGGATGATTCCCAGTGGCTGCGAAACTTTCGTATGTGTAGGGCCACTTTCATGGAACTTTGTGACTTGCTGTCCCCTGCCCTGAAGCACAAAGCCACCAAAATGAGAGCAGCCCTCACAGTTGAGAAGCAAGTGGCCATAGCACTGTGGAAGCTTGCAACACCCGACAGCTACCGGTCAGTCGAGAAGCAGTTTGGAGTGGGAAAATCTACTGTAGGGGCTGCTGTGCTGCAAGTAGCCAGTGCAATCATTGACCAGCTGCTATCAAGGGTAGTGACTCTGGGAAATGTGCAGACCATTGTGGTTGGCTTTAATGCGCTGCGGTTCCCTAACTGCGGTGGGGCAATAGACAGAATGCATGTCCCCATCTTGGCCCCAGCACACCATGGTGGCCAGTACATAAACCACAAGGGGTACTTTTCCACGGTGTTGCAAACACGGGTGGATCACAAGGGACGTTTCACCGACATCAACGTGGAATGGCCAGGAAAGGTGTATGACACTCGAATCTTCAGGAACAGCTGCAGGAAGGGACTTACTTCCCTGACCAGAAAATAACCATTGAGGATGTTGAAATGCCTATAGCTATCCTCGGGGATCCAGCCTACCCCTTAATGCCATGGCTCATGAAGCCGTACACAGGCACCCTGGACAGTAGTAAGGAGCAGTTTAACTATAGGCTTAGCAAGTGAAGAATGGTGGTAGAATGTGCTTTTGGACATTTGAAAGCGCGCTGGCGCAGTTTACTGATTCAGATAGATCTCAGCACAACCAATATTCCAACTGTCATTGCTGCTTGCTGTGTGATCCACAATATCTGTGAGAGTAAGGGAAAACGGATTCCCCACTTGCCGCCTGTGCCGTGTCCTCCTCCTCTTCCTCCTCCTCTTCGTCCTCCAATGACTCTTCCTCCTTGCTCCATGGCACTCCCCCCTTGCAGGTGTCCACGGACAGTGGTGGGGTAGTGGTGGCATCACCCCCCATAATTGCATGGAGCTCACGGTAGAAGGGGAATGTATGGGGCTGTGACCCAGAGCGCCCATTCGCCTCCCTGGCTTTTTGGTATGCTTCCCTGAGCTCCTTGATTTTTGTACGACACTGCTCTGTGTCCCTGGAGTAGCCTCTTTCCGTCACGGCCCTGGAGACTTTAGCGCACGTATTTCCGTTCCTTTTTTTGGAACGTAGTTCTGCCATAACAGACTCATCTCCCCAGCATGTGATGAGATCCAGTACCTCCCGTTCAGACCATGCTGGGGCTCATCTGCGAATCCGGGACTACGTGATCTCCTGTGATGGTGGACTCTGCATGGTCACCTGTGATGGTGGACTGTGCTGATGGTCACCTGTGCTGATGGTGACCAAACAGGAAACAAAATTCAAAAGTTCCCAGTGCTTTTCCTGTCCACCTGGTTGGTGCATTGGAGTTGAGAGTGTTGTCCAGAGCGGTCACATGGGAGCATTCTGGGATAGCTCCCGGAGGCCAATAATGTTGTATTCTGTCCACAATACCTTTAACCAAGGATTGTGATCTCGATTTAAGCACTACTCCACTTGCGAAGGTGGAGTACAGAAATCGGATTAAAGAGCCCTTTAAATCAAAAAACCAGTTTGGTCATGTGGACGGAATCATTTTTTTTTTCAAATTGGGGGTTGATCCTGCTTTGAGCAGGGGGTTGGATTAAATACCTCCTGAGGTCTCTTCCAACCCTGATATTCTATGATTCTATGATGATTCTATGAACCCTGAAAGACTTTTGGAGATTGGCAGATTACTACATCTCTGCTAACATTTGGATTTACAAACTTTGACTCACCTGTTAATATGTTTTTCCTACTTTAACCTCTCAATAACTCATTTCTTTTTCTTAGCTAATAAACCTTTAGTTAATTTACTAGAGAACTGGCTACCAGGATTGTTTTTGGCATAAGATCCAGAGTACCACTTGGTTTGGTTTCTATAACTTTTTAATCACAACGTTAAGTTTGTCTGGGTGGCAAGATAGGCTCGAGGGTCTAAAGGGACTGTCTGTGACTCCAGGTATAGTGATCCAGGCATCCAGCTTCTCATCCACTGTAACCCTCAGGTCCTTTTCTGCAGAAGTGCCGCTTAGCCAGTCGGTCCCCAGTCTGTAACAGTGAATGGGATTCTTTCATCCTAAGTGCAGGACTCTGCACTTGTCCTTCTTGAACCTCATTAGATTTCTTTTGGCCCAATCCTCCAATTTGTCTAGGTCACTCTGGACCCTATCCCTACCCTTCAGCATATCTACCTCTCCCCCCATCTTAGTGTCATCTGCAAACTTGCTGAGGGTGCAATTCATCCCATCATCCAGATCATTAATAAAGATGTTGAACAAAACCAGCCCCAGGACCAACCTCTGGGACACTCCGCTTGATACCGGCTGACATTGAGCCGTTGATCACGAGCTGTTGAGCCTGACGATCTAGCCAGCTTCCTATCCACATTATAGTCCATTCATCCAGCCCATATTTCTTTAACTTGCTGGCAAGAATACTGTGGGAGACCGTATCAAAAGCTTTGTTAAAGTCAAGACATATCACTGCCACTGCTTTCCCCATATCCACAGAGCCAGTTATCTCATCACAGAAGGCAATCAGATTGGTCAGGTTCTCTCACTGGTGTAGGTAATCCAGTTGCCTGAGAGGTAGTAGCTAGGTTGACAGAAGAAGTCTTTTGTTTACGTAGCACTGTCTATGTGCAGACTTAAGTCTGCTGAGCTATGCTGCTCAGGGGTGTGGATTGTCACACCCCAGAGGAATGTAGCTAGGTTGATCTCTCTAGAGTGACCAGCCCTTCGAGGGTAAGTTCTTTGGGGCAGGGACTGTCTCTCACTATGGGCTTGGGCGATGTTTAGCACAATGGGTCTCTGGTCCTGGT
This sequence comes from Cuora mccordi, assembly GCA_003846335.1. NCBI lineage: Eukaryota > Metazoa > Chordata > Testudines > Geoemydidae > Cuora > Cuora mccordi. The sequence continues at coordinate 5,044,309 of ML129500.1, read as the reverse complement.
TGTCTTCCAGATGCTACTTCATAGAGACAGCAACAAAAGGTGCCCACTATAACTTAGTGCTGCCCTTGCCTGAGGCAAAGCAGCGTCCCTAAGCCTGACATGAGGAATGAACACTGCTCTCAAAGAAAACATACAGCACTGCTGAGAAGCAGAGACGAATTCAACAGACTGAATCACAGAAGCCAGAGAAATCAGATGATCAGATAGGGAGTAGGGTGAGGGACTCCTATCTCCCTGCCAAACCAGGGAGTATATTTTGTAATGTATTGTCCAGACCAGCTATAAAATTCCCCTTGATGCTACTGACGCATCTAATTCATCTCACGGTCATGGCACATCTCCTGATATTCCACCTATGTTTTATTTTCTCAGTTTCTTCCCATTACCCCAGCTATGTCCTGCACAGTCACACGCACAAATTCCTCTCCTTCCTTGGTGGTTACGCCCCTCAAATTTGCAAAGTATCACATCCTCACTTAGTCACTGCTTAGCCAAGTTAAGTATATTTAGCTCTTTTCTCACAAGTCAATCCTCCAGACTTGGATTCTATTTATTGCTGTTCTCTAAGCTCCCTTCAGCTTGCCAATGTCTTTCTGGTAATGCTTGGCCAGAATGGAGCAGGAATTTCTACCTACTGTTGCCTCAAACCCATCCCAGCTCTGTCACGATACCTTTGTCTGAGGCCTGAAATTGGATTGGCCTTTTTTGCACCATGGGCCACTGCCAACTCCTATGAGCTGACAGACGGCATGTTACAGATCTTTCAGTATTGCTACTTACCAAGTGTCTCCTTCTGATTGAGCTGATGTTCCAGTTCATTTTTCTTAGCTATGTTAGCATGTGGGGGGGGGGGTGTTTCCAAGCTGAATTACACTTTATTTCTCTGCACATGCCATCTTTTCTCTAGTTTCCTGTCTTATTTCTCTGTCCTGGGTGGTGGTAGCAACTCCTCCTAAATCTGTTAATTTCATTAGTGTGTTTATTCCACCATCCAGATGTTGATAGATTAGGATGTTAAATAAGATTAACCCTTGCAGATTCCTTCAGTAACCTGCCTTCCGCAACTAGCTACATTGCCCTTTACATTTGTTACTGGCTTGGTAAAAATCGACTAATATAACACATCACCAGTTTGTGGCGTCTGCCCTTGTTTTCTGACCGTCTGCCCTGAGATAGGCACTCACAGTTGTGAGTCACTCCAGACAGCGTGACAAAAGCTACATGAATGAACAAAGACCATTGTATGATACATTAGCCTTATTTTTCTTATTGTATTTACTAACTAATGTGCTAAATTCAGTAATTCAGAGTGGTTTTCCCAGCTCTGCCATCTCAAAAAATTTAAAAGCACTTTTCAACTATATAAACAGTCCAATACACATTCACGAGTTGCTTCTTCCAATACTAACATGCAAACATCTCTGGGGTGGAATGGCAGCTGTTTAACAGCACAACTAGCTTTTGGGTTTCTACAAGAACTAATTATGCTTAATACATTTCCACGTTCTGTACAAAATGGCCATAGATCCAGCTGGTGAGACACAGGAACAATGACAAAGAAAAGTGCTCTCTGCACATCTGAGCAACCTCTCACCTCTCCTTTTAGCAAGCCCCCTTGGTGAGCACATACCTTTTGCACGGCTGGGACAGTTCCTCGATCCTAGGCGTAGTCACTGCGTGCTTTGCTGCCTTTGTCACTGGCCGTTCAGTATCACGGGCAGGCAAATACTCAGGTGACACCACTTTTGCTTTAGCCAACTCTAGTGTCCGAACACTTGCTACTGCTTGCTGGGCAGAGCTAGATACCTGTGAGAGGAACCGCAGGAGGAGCTCCCCTTGAGTGCTGGCCTGAAAGTACAGCTGTTAGATTAAAGCCAAAGGAGCATTCTGCCGTGAAGTGCTGGGCTGAATGTTAGGAAGCCACTGGGCAGCCAGTGCCAATCTGCAGCCCAGTGCCATACTCTCCTGTCAAGAGACACCACTTCCCAAAGGGATTTAAGGGATACCCAGTGCAGCCCAGTGCCATACTCTCCTGTCAGGAGACACCACTTCCCAGAGGGATTTAAGGGATACCCAGTGCAGCCCAGCATAGCAGCCGGGCATGGATCACAGTGGCAAAGTCCACGGCCAAGAGAAAAGGCTGGAGCCTCCTGCCCAGACACCGCCTGGCCACTGCTGCTATTTGATCCTAGGGAAGCAGCTGGGAGTCTACCAAGCCTACTAAGTTATACACCCAAGTGACAAATGCTACACCCGTCCTCTCCGTCAGAGGGGCTGACAGTGTCTTTGCTAAACCCTGCAGCTTCTTCCCCAGCCTGCCATCATAGGCTCAGTCTCAGCAAGAATGAACCTCCTGTCCAGTCCTGCCCAGCCCTGGAGAGAAACACACCACCCTACTCTCTGGCCTGGGCTACGTGGCCCCGTTATCACGCTGGATGCATCAAGGCGACTCGTGGCAGGGACACAAAAGGGGGCACCAGCTAAAGGGAGGGCAGGTGAACTCCCCACGTGACTCCTCCCCACCCCACCCCCAGCCTAGGGCCCCTGCACACTCCCCATCCACCATTACCTGGGCCTCTATCCTCCCATTGTGCCAGCTCCCCCTGGCAGGTTCGACTGTTCTTGGCAGCCAGGACCCGGAGCCACTCCCAGACGCGGCCTGGGAGAGTGCCTGGCTGTGGCAGCAGCAGGCTGCCCCCTGCCCAGGCTCAGCTTCTGGGGACAGTGGCTGAGCAAGCCGGCGCGCCCCCAGGAGCTGAGCCAGGTCCGGGGGCAGCTGCTGCACTGCACGGAGCAGCATCCCAGGAAGGCAGCATGTCTGGAGACAGTGCCATAGGTGTACATGGTGATGTGAGAAGAGAGGCCCCATTGGTCCAAAGAGCTAAGTTAGGAGCAGAGGGAGGGAAGGAGACAAGAGAAACGGAGGGAGGCAGCATTGTCCAGTGTGATCTTGGGCAAGTCACCTCCCTTCTCTGTGCCTCAGTTTCTCCTCCCTCCCCTGACCACGTAGACTAGTCTCATTGGAGAGGGGTCCTGAGTGCAGGATCTCAGCTAGCCAAGGTTTGCTAGAGACTGAAGTCTGAGTCTGTGGAATGGACCAGAACAAAGGGGCAGGGTCTGGAGTTGAGGGAATTCTTCTCCTTCATTTCCCTCTCACAGCTGGTTCTTTCCCATCACTAGCTCTGAAATCTGCCCTTTCCTCTCCATCCCTGGCCCTGGACTTGATTCTCTTTTGCCCAAGCTCCTAGCCCCTTTGGTCTTATCTTTGGTATTATAGTGGTGCCCACAGCCATCAGGTCTTGCTGTGCTGGGCACGGCCCAAACACAGTGAGAGAACTTTTACAGTCTACATGGACAGGGGAGGGAGGAGAAACTGAGGCCAGAGAAGGCAGGTGACTTGTCAAAGATCACATATCACCCCGGCTTGTCAGGCTATCCTATGCCAAAGCACTTTCATTCCATGCATCACCTTCGCTGCCCTGCATGGTGCACTCTCCATCTTAACCACTGCAGCTCCCTCTTCCCAGAAACTGGACAAGCTTCAAATGGAGCTGGACTGCTGCAACCTTTGCTCCTTTTTCTAAAGTGCAGTGCCAGCCTGAGAACCATGTCAGGTGCCAGGCAAATGCATGGCTGGGAGAAAGAATCCTTGTCCCGGGCTACAGACTGGCTGCAGGACTGTTCTGCAGCAGCTACTTCAGCCTAATGGCTAGAGCAGCTTTTCTGGGCCCTTATGCATGGAGGAGAATGAGAGGATCGGTGCAGTGCTGGACCTTCCAGTCCCCGCTCTCCTCCAGCCTGTCCATCTCACCCACCTGCCATCTATCCGTCCGCCTCGTGTTCATGCCTTGCACATCTTCAGGGTGTCTGAGCACCATGTGCCAGGCACCCAGGATCCAGCCTGACCAATGGCACAGCCTGACCCGGGATTGCACCAGAACCATAGCCCAGAGGTTCTCTGCGGGCAGGGGGGAGGGTACTGGCTTGTGAAGCCCTAAGCTGTTTTTTATACACTGAATGCATAAGTATTGTCTCCTTAGTCATCTAAGGGAGACCAACGACAGCCCATCAAGAGAAAGGAAGGCCCTCCACACCAAGGAGCTGCAGCCACATTGCCTTACTGGACAGATCATGGACTCGGGACTTCCCCGGTCGTAGCACAAAGTATTCTTCTGAATCTTCGGCTGGGCAAGCCGCTGTGTTCTTGGAGGGGTGAGAGTCATCTTCACAGCATCTGTAATTTGTGTTTTAACCTACAGAGGGCAAATAAACCAGTACACAGGTCTGTTAGATGTTAGAGGCCAATATTATCACAGGCAGGTTTCTCACCTTAGGCACCTGTATAAGAGTTTGATTTTCAGAGGAGCTGAATATGTCCAGTTCCCATTGACATCAGTGGGAACTGTCTGAAAATCAGGCCATTTTTAATGTGGGTGCCTAACCTGGGACGTAGGTCCCTAGCTTTAGGTGCCTAAGTTTGAAAAGTTTGATCTGTGACACATACCAGTAACCAAGTCAGACTTAGACAGCAAGCCACAAAGCTTCATTGAAACATGCAGAACGAAACTTTTAAAAATCTCCTCTTAGGGTGGGAGTTTCAAAAGTGCCTAAGTGGTTGAGGAGCATCAATCCCATTGAACTCAAGGGGCCCTGGAAATGTCACCCTGGCTCCCTAAACCAATCCCTGCTGAATGTTGTTTGGAAGTTTGGGTGTTGGCCTTCTTTATGGGAGGAAACAACAGGTGTGCCAAGGATGTCATGGAACTGCTGCTACGCATCTGGTGGAGCCGCAGGCAATGGAAAGGAAGGACCTTAGATACTGTTTACAGTGGGGCGTTCACAATACTGTGCTCAAGGGTGGATAAACAGCAGCCATAGGAGGAGAATACAGGGATTATAAGTGAAGAAAGAAAAGGAGATGGCTTTCCAAAGTTTGTGTGTGCGAGTGTACCTGGCAGCCACCCAACCTGCTCAATGGAAAACCATCGGGGTGCCCCAGGCACACAAAGGCTAATCTATCAGAGGGGTAGCTGTGTTAGTCTGTATCCACAAAAACAACAAAGAGTCTGGTGGCACCTTAAAGACTAACAGATTTATTTGGACACAAGCTATTTTGGGCAAAGGCTGATCTGTAAGGCAAGAAAAGCAAGAGGTGGGAATAAAATGCCTCGCACATATAGATGGCACAGAACTGCTTAGTCTCCAGGCCTGCAGCCAGGAGTTACTGGGCCTGGGGAAAATGCAGCAGCAGTCCCAATGGGCCCCAGGGGATCTCAGTACAGTAAAGCCATTTCTCACCAGATGTGCAAGGTACTTGTCCTGACATCAGCCCTTCCACTTGCCTCTCCACCACAATGTCAGGCTCTTTATGGTCCACCAACCACTGTACTGTATTACTTTCCCAGACCCGCACAGACTTCGATCATGCTACTCTTCCCCCGGCTCCTACACTCGTCCTGAACTTCACTCTCAGCACCTAACCTTTCTGGCAGGCTTTCTCTCCAGGCAGGCTGCAGCAGGCTTCCTGCTCCTCTCCAGCTGTGAGCACTGTTCTGACCCCTCTCGCTGTGTGTGCAGCTTGGTCACATCCCTGCCAGCCCTGGGCCCTACAGTGAAGGACCTGGCAGTGTGGTGGAGGAGAGGATAGAAGGTCTGATGTCAGGCACCTACCTCGTATACCTGGTTTGAACCAAGGCCTATTGGACTTGAAGAGAGGGGGCTGACAGGACTCCCGGGAAGGTGAAGCCACCTGGCATTCACTGAGCTGTCACGGGCATACATGTGCTAGTATAACTGTAGACATTGATCCAGGGAGCTAGGACCGTGCTTCATTGACAATAAACCTGACCAAGTGCCTTCGCACCTTGATGGATCTTGTGGTCATTGAGTGGTTCGCTCGAGGTCTGCTGTGCCAGCTACCTGCACAGGGCTGGGATGGCACATGAAGGAAACACATGCAGCCAAACATCTAACTACACTGGGGACCCCGATCGCTGATCTGTTAAGTAAACGAGCTGCCCTCTGTAGGAATCGCGATCTAACATGGCAGAACAATATGAGTTAGGGAACCCTCAATACCTACCCTGCAAATCCCCACAGAGCTTGATGAAATTTGGACCCGATGAATTGCCAGCAAGGGAGGGACCCATATGACTTTTTAAAAAAGAAAATGGGGAAATATGACAATAGGTGCTGGTGCACTTTTAACCATTACTTGGCTTCCAATTTGCCATTGTTTAATATCACTGTTTTCATCTTGATTCATTTTTTGCTGTTCTGCAGCTGGTTTTGCTGCAGCAGACCCTTGGGCAGTACCCAACCAGTGTTTAAGATTGTTTATCTAGATCGTTGTTGCCACTGCTTTTAGTTTCCCAATCTGAGGGGTATAGCAAGTTTTTCCAGACAGGTATGGGTCTTCCAAAGAGCACCTCAGAAAGGCTAAATCCTGTCATGCAATTTGGACAGCTCCAGATTCTCATATGAACCCATGGGAACACCATATCCCAGTTTGTTCCCAGTTCATTGCACACTTTGGATAATTAAATTTTAAGAGACTTGTTCATACTTTCCACCTGCCCTCCAGCTTGAGGATGGTAGGGATGTGCAAGGGTAAGGGAATACCAGGGCATGTACCCGTGTTCCGGAATACTTTCCCAATGAATGCAGGTCCATTATCAGAATCAGTACTGTGTGGTAGTCCTCATCTGGGGAATACTTCCATCATCAGCATTTTAGCAGCTGCAGGGCTATCTTTCTTCCTGGTGGGAAATGCCTCTACCCATTTACTGAAGGCATCCACCACAACAGATGAGCAATGGCCCCATAAAATCCACCTGCAAGCACAGCACCCTGCAAGGAACTCTTTAAAGCCTGGTGTATTAGTTCTCCCCACCTTTTCCTTCTAGCAGGGCTTATAGGGAATAATCATGTAATCCCTCATATATATCCATCTATATACCGGTACTACTCTATAAAGTATAAGCACAATACACTTATAATAGTGACCAAAACCCTTCTCATCAATCACCAACTAAATAGAAAGGCCTCCTCATGTCACCCAAAAGTTATCCCAAAACAACTCTAAACCCCACACATCAGTCATAGTCCCGGGCCTAACATTCCCAGGTCCACCATAAGGAACTAAAAACAATTAAAAAATAAAATCTGTCTATCAGTCGTATGAGGGAATGTGCAGATTACTGGACAGATGAGGCATGAATGTGTAAGGTGACTACGTAACACTTTTTAGGCCAATGGGTCATCTTCAGTCCATGCATTATGCTTTTCCAGGACAATGGGTGAACATCCTCTGCATAAAAAGACAAAAAGTGGAGGAATGTAGTAGAAAGAGAGAGCCTTGTATCAGAGGCCTGGAATAAGGCCTGAGGCCTGGGCTAAAGTAGTGATCAAAGTTAGGCTGTGAGCTAGGCAGGACCCATTCACAGAATCTGGCAAGAACAGGGCTGATATTGCAAAAACACACATTCCAAAGAGGTGCTAGGCACAGAGCTCTCATGCAGACACATTCCAGTAGGGTGGTACCAGAATACCTCGATACCAGCACATTCCCTAAAGAGAACAGAAACATGCTGACCCATACTAAAGATAAGGTCAGGACGACAGCATGATGGATAGAGACGTTTTGATCAAACCAACATGTAAAAGGTGATGGGTGGCACCTAACTACATCAGCGGGGCAATACGTAACTTGTTTGCATTGATATATAAAATGGAGTCTCGGAGGGAGTGTCTTTGGCCAGCAGAGGGGGGGATGGAAAGTCCCGCCATTCACTGAACTGCTCCGTTGCCACAGGCACGCGTGTGCTAGTGTATCTATAGACATTGATCTGGGGAGGTAGAACCGTGCTTCGTTGACAATAAACCCGACCAAATGCCTTTGCAGCTTGATAGATCTTGTGGTCATTGGGCAGTTCGCTCGAGGTCTGCTGTGCCAGCTACCTGCGCAGCGCTGGGACGGCACACGGAGTAAACACACGCAGCCAAACACCTAACTACAGTCATTACTCTACATCGCTGTAGCACCAAGGAGGCCCAGTCATGGACTAGGACCCCATTGTGCTAGGCGCTGTACAAACACAGAACAAAAAGACTGAATCTAAGTGTAAGACAAGAGACAACAGATGGACACAGACAGACGGGGGAGTGCAAAGAAACAAAAAGACAATATGGGTCAGCATGATGGACAGTGGGATAAGCATACCAGCAGCCTGACCGTCGTCAGGGTTTTTTTTGTATGCTTCTTGGAAAAGAAGGGTGGTGCAGGATGCCAGTGAGGTGGCTTGGTGGGTATTTAGGGAAGCTCCTCCCAAGGGGGACGCACAAAGAAGCTTGTCTGACAATTTAGCAAGTGGAGTTTTGCAAGATCAGCTAGGGGACTGCAGTGCCTTTTGGGGACATGAGTATTGCACTCATCTTCTTTTGCTGGCCACATTGTATCTGGGAAATAGAGAGAATCATAGAATATCAGGGTTGGAAAGGACTTTAGGAATTCATCTAGTCCAACCCCCTGCTCAATGCAGGACCAATCCCCAATTTTTGCCCCAGATCCCTAAATGACCTCAAGGATTGAGCTCACAACCCTGGATTTAGCAGGCCAATGCTCAAACCACTGAGCTATCCCTCATAGCCTGTCAGTTCAGCCAAATGTTGTTCTTGGCATTCACAGCTGGCATGAAGTAGGCAAACACCTGCATCCAAAAATATAAACTGGCTATACATCATGTACCCTCCCGTACAGCCCTACTGTTACACAACAGAAGTCATTAAAGAGAGGGAGACGTTGCTTTCCTAGACTACATCTATTTTTCAGCTACACTGACAGGAAATACTGTGACAAAGAAATATACTGACCATAAACAGTCCAACTATTGCACAAAGCATCTTGCAGAGAACAGTTACACAACGTCATTAGCATTACATATTTTTGTGGCTAATAGGATTCATGGTTATTATTGTTTTTTTATTTTAGCCAGCTGATTGAAAGGAAATGAAATTACTGAACTACACCCAAATAGAATTCACAGAACGAGTTACGTGAGCAAAATGCAGAAGCAGGTTTCTCCCTGTGTTGTAATAGTGCTGGATGTGGCAAGGGACTGCAATATCTTGGAAGACCTTACTGAATTAAGTTTCTTTGGGATCCATTATATTAAATGCAAAGTTTAAGTATTATTGTGGGGCAGGATAGTATATAACCTCTCTGGGGGCGGGGCAGTTGTGATGTGAGGTGTGAATGATCAAAGGACTATACTGAACAATGTGCCAGACAAGAATGGACAATTGTGAAGGGGATTTCTGGGGAAATGCCCAGGGGGAGGAAATTCCCTATCTCCAGTTATGCAATAACCAAGCTTGTTGAAGCTCCGTGCTGAGGAGTGGGCTTTTGTCTCATCTGTTACATGATGCCAAGATCAAAGGCCCAAGCTGTATACAGGAAAGTCTGAGCTATTCATGATTGCTCTGGTTCTGTATCTGAGATGGTTATAAACTTGTAACCATGGCAATAACCCAGCAGTGGGTTTTAAAGGACTGACACCGACCAGAGCCTGAGGTTGGAGTGGGGGTAGCCTCTGGTAAGCTTTTGAGAAGGCATGTAGGTTCTTGTACTGTCATTAACACCGTTCTCTGTTATGCTTTCATCTTAAGAATAATTGTGCTTGCTTAGATAGAGCTGTGTGGTAATTACATTGTTCATAGCCTCCAGAGTGAAAGCAAAGTGCAGACACTGGCCTGTTAAGTAGTCTGGCTTGCTGGAAATATCACAGTGTAGGCAGGAAGCCATGCAGCCTGGAAACTCTCTGGGCAGGGGGGAGAAAGACAGGTCTCTGCCCAAGAGAGGTTATTGCTGAGGAGCTGTCAACCTAGAGTGGGTACCTTGGTAAGGATGGAGGGGGATACAGGTGCAGTTGCCCTGATCCATGACAGTAATATTTCCCACAACAAAGCAATTTTCTAATCCTCCTTCCTGACAGTCATAACATTTATTTGTTAAATATAGATATTCATGTTCCATTAAAAAACACTTTAACAAAAAGGATGGTCTCTTAACTTGCAGCTTCAAAGGCGAGAGTAATTTATGTGCTGGAATGGGATTTTTAATTCTCTTTTTGCAATAGTCATAATTGGGGCCAGAAGAAACCACTATGATCACCTAGTCTGACCTCCTGCATACCACAGGTCACAGAACCTCACCCCGTGATTCCTGCAGTGTAAGCACTTCTGCTTCCCTACTACGTACATGAATGAATATGACTCATGTTATCTGAGATCCTGCCTGAACCTCTCACCCCATAATAGAGAGTGACCGACTGAGGAAGAGAGACTTCAGAGGTCACTCTCAATTTAGGTTTCCTGTACAATAGCATCAAAAAGCGGGGAGCTGCAGTTCCTAGCCCCTTCTTCTGTCCTTGTACGGGTGGGTAAGTATGTCTGATGTGAAGGTGGCTAATTCATTCCAAATGTGGTTTGCATTATCTAGCAACAACAGGGGGTCAGAATTCTTAGCAGACAATCAGCTCTTTCCATTTTCCCAACCCACTTTATCATGCACTATAGCCAAGAGCATTATTTTGGCTTGTAGTTATTTTTGGCCACTTACACTAGTCTGTTTTCAATCCCCCACCAGATGTCTTTTGGAATTGCTGTAACACATAAAGAGAACATGTAGATTCGTAGATTCTAATACCAGAAGGGACCACTGTGATCATCACAGGCCAGAGACTTTCCCTCAAATAATTCCTAGAACAGGTCTTTATGAAAAGCATCCAATCTTCATTTAAAAATTGCCAGTGACGGAGAATCCACCATGACTGTTGGTAAATTGTTCCAATGGTTAATTACTCTCACTGTTAAAAATGTACAGCTTATTTCCAGTCTGAATTTGTCTAGCTTCAACTTCCATCTGTTGGATTGCGTTAGACTTTTCTCTGCTAGACTGAAGAGCCCATTATAGTGATCTGTCGGGTTGGAGGGAGGTTACCAGTGGAGTTCCTCAAGGTTCGGTTTTGGGTCCGATCTTATTCAATCTATTTATCACTGACCTTAGAACCAAAAGTAGGAGTGGGCTGATAAAATTTGCGGATGACACGAAGTTGGGAGGTATTGCCAATTCGGAGAAGGATCGGGATATCCTCCAGGGAGATTTGGATGACCTTGTAAACTGAAGTATTAGTAATAGGATGAAATTCAATAGTGAGAAGTGTAAGGTTATGCATTTAGGGATGACTAACAGGAATTTTAGTTATAAGCTGGGGACGCACCAGTTGGAAGTAACGGAAGAGGAGAAGGACCTCGGAGTCCTGGTTGATCGCAGGATGACTATGAGTCAGCAATGTGATGTGGCCGTTAAAAAAGCTAATGCGGTCTTGGGATGCATTAGGCGAGGTATTTCTAGTAGAGATAAGGAGGTGCTAGTCCCGTTATACAAGGCATTGGTGAGACCTCATTTGGAGTACTGTGTGCAGTTTTGATCTCCCATGTTTAAGAAGGATGAATTCAAACTGGAACGGGTACAAAGAAGGGCCACTAGAATGATCCGAGGAATGGAAAGCCTGTCATATGAAAGGAGACTTGAGGAGCTCGGTTTATTTTCCTTAACCAAAAGAAGGTTGAGAGGAGATATGATTGCTCTCTTTAAATATATCAGAGGGATAAATACCAGGGAGGGAGAGGAATTATTTCAGCTCAGTACTAATGTGGACACGAGAACAAATGGATATAAATTGGCAGTCGGGAAGTTTAGGCTTGAAATTAGACGAAGGTTTCTAACCATCAGGGGAGTGAAATTCTGGAACAGCCTACCGAGGGAAACAGTGGGGGCGAAGGACCTCTCTGGCTTTAAGATTAAGCTTGATAAGTTTATGGAGGGAATGGTTTGATAGGAGAACGTGATTTAGTCAATAGGTTAATAACGTGCGACCACTGGTATTTAGTACCGAGGGTCAATGTTGGGATATTGAAAGTCTTTTTCCTGAGTGTCTGGCTGGAGAGTCTTGCCCGCATGCTCGGGGTTCAGCTGATCGCCATATTTGGGGTCGGGAAGGAATTTTCCTCCAGGGTAGATTGGCAGTGGCCCTGGAGGTTTTTCGCCTTCCTCCGCAGCATGGGGCAGGGGTCGCTTGCTGGAGGATTATCTGCTACTTGAAGTCTTTAAATCAGGATTTGTGGACTTCAACAGCTGAGTCAAGGGAGAGAATTATTTCAGGAGTGGGTGGGTGGGTCAGCTTTTGTGGCCTGCATCTTGCGGGAGGTCAGACTAGATGATCATAATGGTCCCTTCTGATCTTAAGTTCTATGATTCTATGATTCTATATATGTACTTATAGACTGTAACCAAGTCACCCCTCATCCTTCTGTTGGTTAAGCTAAATAGAGTGAGCTCCTGGAGTCTATCACTCTAAGGCAGGTTTTCTAACCCTTTAATTGTTCTCGTGGCTCTTCTCTGAACCCTCTCCAATTGATCAACACCCATCTTAAATTGTGGGCACCGGAACTGGACACAGGATTCTAGCAGCAGTTGCTTCAGTGCCAGTTACAGAGGTGAAATAACCTCTCCGCTCCCAGCCAAGATCCCCCTGTTTATGCATCCCAGGATCACCTTATCTCTTTTGCCAATAGAGTCACACTGGGAGCTCATGTTCAGCTAATTATCCACCCCAACCCCCAAATCTTTTTTTGGAGTCACAGGTTCCCAGGATAGAGTCCCCCATCCTGTAAGTATAGCCTGCATTCTCTGTCCTCAGATGTATCCATTTACATTTAGGATTAAAATGCTTGTGCCCAGTTTCCAAGCATTCTAGATCATTCTGTAACAGTGACCTGTTCTCTTCATTATTTACTACTCCCCCAATTTGTGTCTCATCTGCAAACTTTAACAGTGATAATTTTGTTTTCTTCCAGGTCATTGATAAAAATGTTAAACAGCATTGGGCCTAGAACCAATCCCTGCAAGACCCTGCTGGAAACAGACCCAATGATGATTCCCTGTTTACAGGCAGAGTTAGACCTATCAGTTAGCCAGTTTTAATCCATTTAATGGGTGCCAGGTTAATTTTGTATCAGTCTCATTTTTTTTAAATCAAAATGTCATGCAGTACCAAGTCAAAACCCTTACAGAAGTTTAAGTGTATTCTGTCACCACTATGATCAAGCAACCAAAGCAATAATAATAATTTTTTTTAAAATCATGCAAACGGGCTAACATTTAAGTCACCACTAAACTACAAGAAAAAATACCATTTAAAAATGGCATCAGTTAGTGTGGCTGAGCAGCCATGGCAGGACTGGCACAACTTTCTTAACCTAGTAATTAAAAAGCATATAAAGCAACTTGTGCCCCAACTCCTGAACTGGCAGAACCATCCAGCTGTTTCTGTAGTGCGAACAAGCCATTGTGTCTATTCCATGGCTAACCTCAGGCTGCAGCAACCAAAATGAAATTGTTGCTGAAAGCCAATACGGGGGGGCGGCGACGGTTCCCCTTTCCCAGTTTGGCTGAACATCACCATCACCTTTCTGTCTAGCAGGAAGCCTGGATGCACTGATTTGGGACGTGCAAGTTCTAGAACCCGCTGGGAAGCCTCGCAGGTGAGTGCAGCTGTTGGCACGGGCCACTCTGGAGAACTACGAGGCCTAGAAAAAAAACACAAACATGCAACATGGACACAGCTTCAGGGTGTTCCCAGAATAGGTTTGTTTATTTGAATTAAACTAGCGAAGTTGTTGCAGAATTATTGTAGTTGTCTACAAGGAGTGTGGTGGTGATGCTGTAACAACCAGCCCTAAAAATGGTTTTCAGTTAATGCCTGGTGTAACTAAAACCAAAGCCATAGAGATGGTGTAACTTAGGGAGTGCATGAAATTATCTGGAGTAGGTGTGTGCTTGAGGGAGCCATCACCCTGCTAAGCAGTGAGCTGGGTGTGGAGTCCCCACTCCACATGGACATGGGTCCAGTGTGAAAGGTCCAGTCCTACCCACCAGCCCTGACTGAATTGGGAGGCAGAGAGGGGAGCTGGCCCCAGAGCTCTGCTGGCTAAGGGATGGCGGGCTTGACTCCCTAAAGCCAGCATACCACCCCCCATTGGAGGAGGGGAATGCCACTCCAGAGCAGGAGCTCCGCCTGGCCCAAGGTGGGGCAAGTGATTGGCTGCAGCCCTGGAGGGCTCTGGGACGATCACCAGGCAGAGGGGTGGGGCTGGAGAAGACTGTGGGGTTAGGTGGGGAGCACATGTTGCTGCGGGACGGAGCAGGACCACATGCAGCCTGGATCTGCAGGCTAGGGGTCAGCCCAGGGAGCAGAATGGGGGCATGGCATGGCAAGGTGGAAGGAGCAACCTGGACCCAGCGAGGAGCCCAGTGACACAGAGATGGATGCCAGGCAATGCAGCAGAGACCGGGATTCACCCTCCCAGCTCATACCCCACCCAGGCACCAGCCAGTGCTGCCAGGGGCAGGAGGTGCCGGTCCTGGGACTGGAGCTGGGGGTCGGATGGATTCTGATTTGGGCTAGTGAATGCTGGTGTGTATGTCTGGGCTCCGGGGACTCAGGACACCATGCTCTGGCTGGAGGGAGGATGTGAGACTCCCCAGGGGCCCACAAATGGTCTCTTGTGCCATTTGTGGGTTTGTCCAGCCCACATAAAGCCACTGGCCTGATCGCTGAGTGCAGCTTTACTTCCTTGGTTAATTCCTGCCTCCCCGAGGGCTGTGGAGGGACCCAGGGGGGTGGGAGGCAAGCAGGGTTCTCGCAGGCATGAAGCTTGGGATCTGGGGTCCACACTGTTGGTGCCACTAGGCCTGAGTAAACCAAAGTTGTGACTTTGGGCCTGAAGTGAACCAAAGTTCTTACATGCTGTGAACTTTAACCAGTCTGCATGCTAACAGCCTAGAAGCAGAATTTGTGAGAGTCAGCTTTTTAGCAGACAGCTGCAGTTCTGCTTAAACTAGCAATAGTAGTGAGAAGGCGGGAGAGAGGGGGAGAAAAGGCTTCATGTGCCTGAAGCTGACAAGGCCAACAGATAAGCTTATGGATGAGAACGTTTCTAACACGCTGAAATGTAATGCCTAATGTAGCTGCTGTTGGGAAGGGAGGGGTGAGGGGGAAAACCGAACAAAAGGCTTACACAAACAAGGGGGGTATAAATGCTGGGACCCCGCCTGCGAGCGGGCGTGCAGGATTTGAGAATGCTTTTCTCCCTGGCACCTTACTTGAGCTCAAATAAACCTGGTTTTTGCTTCTCCACCCTGGTGTGATAATTAGTGCTATGCACACCGGGCAACGAACCTGCTGTTGCTCCGCCTCGGGCTCTTTGAGCCGGCAACAACATGATGAACCGGGGGTGCTCCACCCCGAGACTGAATTGCCCCAGATTATGGAACTGGGAAGCAAAGTGAGTTGTTGCTCTCTTTGTCACCTACGTTGCTAAACCCTCCATCACCGTGCGCCTCGCTATGATGCAAAAGCATCAGCCCTGAACCAAAACATGGTCTAAGCCACTTTGTACATGAATATTTAGCTGCTCTGGTGCATAACTCCAGTGGTCAAATGAACAAAGGGAGCTAGGTGATTGTGTGAATGAGATCAAAAGAAAGAGCCAGGAAATTACGATGAGCTGCTTTGTGGCCGAGGGGAAATCCTGTCATCTCACACCTCTCCCCATCACAAAGCAAGATAGAAAAACTGCCCGAGAAGATAGTGCCCATTCCCAAGCTCATGTTTCAGATCAAAGGCTGGGAACATTGTTTAACAAAATGGGGGACGGGGAGCATTTTCACTTGGTGAAGAAGCAAAAGGCGGCAGCTGAAAATAAAGAATATGGGCATCCTAAGTAGATTTGCAGTGATGCCCAAATCCCATTGACTTTCACTAACTCCTCCAGTTCCCAGTTTAAAGGTGCACACAGTGCATGGCCTGGTGCTGCAAACTTGGTGATGGACAGTTGCTAGTTTTGATTGTCTGTTCCCCAAGCACATTCTGCCTCTGCTTCTCTTGGGAGACACCATAAACAGGGCCTCTCTTTTTCTACACTGCAAACAACTTGCCGCCTGGTTAGCCCATCTCTCTGGTGAAAAACAGATAAGCCATTCAGTACTGCACTTTGCAGGGGGAAGCTCTTAAGAATTCTATACCTGTCCCCTAGCTGCTACCCTAAATGGACCCAGAGCAGAGCATTCTTATGATCAGGTTCACCATTTCTGATGGTTTCTGTCTATCCAGAGCTTGATAGTGGGGGCATCACAGCAGAATCTGTCTCTCCCCAAGAGTTATAACCAAGCCCAGGGCTTAATTTGTTTCCCTACTTCCTCAGAGGAAGTCATACAGTTTCCTTTCTTCTTTCCTTTTCATCTTTCTTCCTCCTCCTACCCACTCCACTATCTTTTCTCCCTTTAATCTCTTCACCTCATTTTCCTCCTCTTCCTCTTTGATGTTTTAGATGCAGCCGTGAGGAAGTTATATTGAACAGGTGAGTTTCACATGTCTTCTGAAGGTCACTCATCTCCTCAGCCCCGCTCACACCCTGTCTCCCACTCTCACCAACATCACCCTGGAGCCTGACAGCTGCACAGATGCTGAGGAATGCAGCTGCTAAGGGAGGTTATGGTCACACAAGGTTTGTCTAGATCTGGAAAAGAGATGGACATTAGGCCAGGGGAAGAGCTATTGGGGAAACAACCCCTTTTTTTCCCAATGCAAAGAACACACATTTTCATCTAATTTTCCACAGAATAATCAGATTTTTTTTGGCAGAAATTCAAATACCAAAAAATTTGTCCAAAACTGAAAAAATTCTATATGGAAATGTGGCCACGGTGCCTAATGGGATTTGTAATTCAGATGCCTCCTGCTCCCTTTCTCCTCTCTAAATTGGGTTCCCTGGTTTCACCAAGTCTCCCCTTTTGGAGGTGGGAGGCAGTGTATCATGGAGTCCTTGGCAATAGTCCAACCGGAGAGCCTGGTAGATAGAGAAGAATGGAGACATGAGGGAACTGAACTACAACTCCCACAAGGCACCACTGCAACATTTCCAGATTGAAACACTTCTATTTCCACCATTCCAAATTTGGCTAATCAAATTTTTCCATGGAAAGCAGAAGCTTTTTGCAAAAAAATTAATTTAGTCAAAAACCCATTTTCATGTCAAAAAAACATTTTGGACTGACTATTTTCAGCCAGCCCTACTCAGGGGCAGCTAATGTGTGTTAGCTAATCCAGACCTATCCTCACCGTTTTTCCTAATCTAGCCAAACCCAGAGACAAAGGAACTCTCTCAGAGCCTATGATCAATTCTATGGAGGGTCTGTTACATCAGGACTGCGCTTTGAATCTGATCCAGTGCTCCATTCTCTTCATCAGACAAATATGTGTTTATGGTAAATGTATCCTTGTCTCACATTTATAGCTCTTGCCTATTCCAAGTATACCACCTGTTTTGCCCTTGAAGGAGTCCCTAACATAATGATGTGCTCTCTAGGATGGTTCTCAATCATTTTCATAGTCTGGAGTTTGTTGGCCACACAAATACAGAGACTTTCAGCCCTCCCATTCACATTTATGCTGGCCACGTCTCTTCCTGTGCAGGGTATGGCAAGGTAGGGTGAGGAAAGAACCCAGTTTGGCAGCTGGAATGAGGCAAGTCCACACAATGACAGCAGCCAGCTAGCTACAGATCATCAGCAAGTGCCACCCAGAGCACAGCTACACAGCACCTCTGCTCTCCCCCCTTTTTTGGTCCTGTTCGTTTTGCTCCTACTCCAACCAGGCATACTGCTTTTGAACGCTAATTATGCTGAAAACCCACTTGAAACACCTGTAGCACAATACGAGCTGTGTCGTTTTTTACCTTTGTTTTAAGTACGCTGTTTGGTATTTTTTAGGTTCTGCCAACTTCAGTATTCGAGGAGATGGTAAAGCTAAATCCATCAATGGTGGGCGCTGCCAGATCTCTGACATCCGGCCACAGTTGTACAAGAAGAGGCACCTTTGGGAATGTCATGGAAGAAATAATGAAGAGAGTCAGCCAGGACCATAATCTCATTAAAACAGTGACAAACAGGCATGCATGGCCAAACCAGGATAACTTAAATCCATACACAGACATTGCACATGCAAAAATCCACATTTCTGCACTCAAACTAGGTACACTGCCTAAATAAATGGGTATTTGCACATGGGATTACCCAACCTGGCCATGCAAATACCTGCTTGCTTGCATGCACAAAGGACTTTTTAAGCACAATGGGGGAGGGGTGTGGGGGGTGAAAATGTAGTCCTTTCTATGGGCAGTTTTGAGAAACTACTTTACAATACACATCCCACAATAGCTCTGTTGTTTATTTATGCAAATTAGAATCCTTCTAAGTATAACATTTAATAATATATTGCACTATTATAGCTCCTTTCATGTCAGGGTCTCAGAAGCACAGAATTAACTTGGCTTCATAACAACCCCCTTGGCAGGTGGAGTCAGGATGATTATTCCCACTGTTATGGATGGGGAAAATGAAACACAGTGAGGTTTGTCCAAGGCCACACCGAATAGCTCAGTGGTGCAGATGGGACTACAATGTGGTAGTCCAGATTCCCAACTGCTTCTCCCCATTGCCTTGTTATCCTCACCCCACCTACAATACCGACTTTACTGAACACTGGCATTTTGTTTTGTATATGTAAATCAATGTTTTGTATTAACTCTGAGTAGGAAAGAGACAAGAAACTAGTGGCAATGGCAAGAGAGAAACAAATACAGTTGTACTGTCATGACATCCCCAATCCTTATTCTGGCTACTGAGCATCATATTCAACAGCACAAGAAATGCATAGACACATTCTCACAGGTGTTATGGCTCCTTAGGGGCTAGAAATCTGCTCTACTCCCTGACAGAGCTCTGGCCTAGTCTCCTCACCAAAACCACCCCCTCTCGTAATTATTTCAAAACAGGAATTGAGACTTATAAGCACTTAGTGAAACCTTCTGCTAAAAAAATCTGCAGTTAGGCCCTTGGGGTCTACAAAGCATTGGAGACTGTGAACCTTTAGGAAGGGACTGGCGAATGATTTCAATGATTAGCACTTGATAAGCAAAAAATATTGTTTATTCTTTTGGGACTTTATTGAAACTGCTACCGGAGAACTGCAAACTTGGGCATTGTCCCCCTGGAACAACTTTGAACTACGTAGCCGTATGGCCAGTTTGTCCCCTGGCTTTGCCTTTTTCCAACAAATCTGTAAGTTATGAAAAACAATACTCATCTGGAGGAGGGGTAGCTCAGTGGTTTGAGCATTGGCCTGCTAACCTAGGGTTGTGAGTTCAATCCTTGAGGGGGCCATTTAGGGATCTGGGGCAAAATCAGTACTTGGTCCCGCTAGTGAAGGCAGGGGGCTGGACTCAATGACCCTTGAGGGTCCCTTCCAGCTCTATGAGATATAGGTGTATATATACAGATTTTTATGATGATAAATACAATTGGCAGATGTTAATGAAACTGAAGATTCATTGCCACAATATAACCAATAGTGGTAATAATCATTCACCTATACCTCAAGATGGGCATTTTAAATATGAAAGAGGAACTAAATAACACTGCTCAGTAATAACACTTGTTAGGGCATGTTTTCTTCTTGAAAGCTGTTGGCAGTGGGTTGGTTAATTTGTTGCCCTTACAGCCACATTCTTTGGACGATATTCTGCTCTCGTCTATATGCCCTCATTTGGTGTCCTGGCTCCTCTTCCATATCATCACAAGCAGGCTGGTAGGTTAACAAAATTCCAGGCGACAAATTCAACCCTATTTATTCATATATCTTTCCATTCTCTTCATCAGCATGTGACACAGGGATGTTTGTTGAACACAGGGGGGAATTTACACAATGTAGACCAGGGGTCGGCAACTTTTGAGAAGTGGTGTGCCAAGTCTTCATTTATTTACTGTAATTTAAGGTTTCGCGTGCCAATAATACATGTTACATTTACAAGGGCCAGTGGGCAGAACCCCAGACTGGCAGTGCGGGCGGCAGACAGAACCCCAGACCGGCAGCGGGCTGAGCTGCTGAGCCCACTGTCGGTCTGGGGTTCCATCAGCCAGCCCCTGCCAGCCAGGGTCCCGGCCACTGGCCCCGCTCAGCCCGCTGCTGGCCCGGGGTTCCGTCCATCCAGGCTGGCAGTGGGCTGAGCAGGGCTGGCAGCAGAGTGTCACTAAAAATCAGCTCACATGCCACCTTTGGCACATGTGCCTCAGGTTGCTGACCCCTGATGTAGACGATTTGCTGAAGGATGCATATCTTCTCTCCTTCTTCTCATGGAACAACAAGGTCATGAAGGAGAGAGGGCTACGGTCTGGGAGAGCACACAGGGCATTGCTCCCAAGGGTCTCAGCCCTGCGGCATCGGACAGTCTGTGCAAGACAGGACAGCTGTGGCTTGCTGAAGGCCTTTGGGTGCAGGGGCCTGCAGACCAGGGGAAATGGAGAGGTCAAAGACAGCCCCAGCCCTGTGCAAGTTCGCAGATCACTGTAGAACCCTGTGCTCTCACAGTGGTGGGGAGGAGGGAGGTGGAGTGGACAGCAAGCCCAGAGCTTCTGACCAGGCACTCCTCCCACCTGGCCCTGCACACCAGCTACCGAATTATGGAGTGGGACTCTGCTCCTTCTACCCTCAAGCTGCTGGATCTTTATGCCTTTGAAGTGGCAGCACATGTGGGACAGGCAGTTGACTAAATGGGTGACCAGTGAAGGGGAGAGAGGTTGGGCAGGGGACAGTGCCACATAAATCCTGGTCTAATGCTGCATAGGACCCAGGGCTTTGCACCTGGGCCAGGGTATAACAATCCACACCCACACCCATTACACAGACACAGACACCATCGGTCACGCGCCATACAACACCCAACGTTCCACTCCAAAGCCACACGCCACATGGAAACCAAGATCACATGGGCACTAGGCTGAACCTGGTGTCACTGGAATTCTAATAAAACAAACTGTTGCTCCAGCAACAACAGCTTCCCATTATGTGAGTCATACCCGTCTCACAGCCCATCAGCTGCTCCACCCTTCTACCTAATCCCTGTATTGCCTGCCAGGTTTTGGAGGAAGCCTGAATTAAAACTGAAGTACAACTTAACCTTTCCAATTTCCCTTTGAAAAATCAACCTGCTCCCACTTTTTTGGAACAAACATATATTTAGAAGGAGACTATATTATGAAGAACCAAGATTTTCTATTATGAAGAATTGGGATTTTCAAAAGTGACTAGTGATTTGCTGACTCAGTATTTGGGTGCTCAACCTGAGACACCTTAAAAGGACGGCTTGATTTTCAGAAAGTGCTGAGTGCCTGCCCTCTGAAAAAATGAGACTCCTTAAAGTGTCTCAATTTGGCCACCTGAAAATGGCAGCACCCAGAATCATTAGTCCCATGTTGAAAATCTCAGCAACAACATTTAGTGACCAAAACAACCACAAAGATGAATAGATGGGAAACACTGAAAAAACATTCTATTTAAAGACATTTATAATAAATGCTTTACACTTCTGCAGCCCCTTTTCATCCAGAAAATTGCAGAACTCAGCCAAACTTACAGGCACCTTAAGATGGCAAAATTGAACAATTGCCTTACTCAAAGATAGCAGCTGTGCTGAGCTGATCTCAGAGGGAAGCTGTTCATGGTGGATTGGGCTACAGTCATGATGTGAAAGTGCAGAAACTTCTGCTTTCTTCTCCTTGCCCAATGGTCTGGATTCACCTCTGTACAGTTGTCATGCCTTTATTTGTATTAATTATTATCAATAAGCCCTAAGCTGTTGCATTCATTAGTGAATGTTTTCCAACAGAAGGAAGAGTGCTCCTGAATACAACCAACCTGCGCTGAAGGTCACCATTGAAAATTTTCTTGGGTTTGGCCAGAAACATAATTCTTGGTGTTGGCCGAGCCGTCAAAGCACTCAGGGAGAGCGGCCAAATTGTCTCCTGATTTCCCCATTCTAACCTACTGTTAAAACAGGGAACAAAAGGGAAAGAAAATTCCCGGTTAGATGATCACTAAACTAAGCTTGGCACTGAGCCTCTGATGCTCTTCCAAACTTGCAAAACAACTGAGGAGCAACGTGCATGTTTATTGGTTGCAACCATTATCGTTGCACAATGTTAGCAGCCCTCTCAATGCCATTCCTGAGGAACAGCATGACCTGCTCCATCCCACCATCCCCAGGCATGTCCATTCTCAGGAGAGGCCATCTCCCAGCCTTTAAACACACTGGTACGGGTGGGTGATAAGTCTCCCCCTTGCTCTCCTCCCAACTATCCAAAACGTGCAGGGGAACAAAAACTGGCCAGGCATGACAAGAACCGGCAAAATGCACAGCCACCCAAGTGGCAGGTGAAACTTGATGACTACAGTAATCCTGACCACAACCAGCGCTAGATCAAGGTGTAAGCACTGCACGTTCATGTCTTAGCCCGACCCTGACCACAGCTTCTGTGGATGAATTTAGATTCTCTAGCACTGTAAATGAAAAGCCACATTCTCTTGTCTTTCCCAGATGTCAGATGGAGACAGCTCACCAGTGCAGGAGAAACGCTCCACCTTTTATTATCTGACTGTTGTCCATTGACGCCCAAAGCCCATGCAGCACAAGCTTTGTACGTTTTCCACTCACCTACTATAGTTCTCCCAAGCTGCTTTAGGCTTCTTTGGCCTTGCTAGTTCTCGGATCCTAGTAAATGCAAATCAAAGTTACATGAGCAATGAACGCAGAGACGGATAAAATGAGCATAGAGCAGGTTTTACAGTATTCTGAACCTTAAATAATTCTTGAGTCACTCAAAGACTTTCATCATGAAGCCAACGTGACAAAAGAACACTGATTCTTTTTTTAAGTAATGGGCCTGGCTAGTCATTGTCTCTATAACATTACCTATCTTTTCAGTACATCTATTGATGTAAGAATTCTCTCCCTCTCAGTCCAGCTTCTCCTTTGCTCAGTTCTCTGGTGAACTCATAATCCAGTTTTTTCGGTTACAGCAGTCTACAGTAGTAGCCAGAATTGCATAGAAAAATTCAGGATTAAGACTTCATGGAGATGGGCCGATGTGGAAGCATTTTTTATTGTTTTAATAATGTGATATTAATTCACAAGGACTAGGAGGTCAGAGATTCTCCCAGCCAACACAAAAATAAACAGAATAAGCACCACACAAAATTGTATGCATCATTATCATCATCATGATTATTAAGTAAAATCATTCACACAGTGCTTTACAAGTATAGATTAAGTCACATTCCCTGCACTAAACTGCTTACACTTAAGATCAATTTATTATATTACTATTATTATTAATGTTGTTTGCCTGTTTCCACTAGTACCCACAATGTGCAAGGCACTGCAGAAACACACAAAATGCACGGTCCATATCCCTAAAAGCTTCACTGTAAAGAAGGTAAGATGGTTACACTGAATGATCAAGAATTCCCAACAAAGTATTGTCTGTGTCTGTTTATGCAGTGTCTGTGTCTGAAGCATGGGCAGGCACACTTGACTGGTGTTTACCCAGATGCGGTTGCAAGATTAAATATTCAGACTGCATATCCAATCAGGGAAGGGATACAAGCAATTGATTTAGCAGTTCAGTAGTATTTGCAAGGTCTTTGAATTAGAATCAGACTAAGTCCTCTGTCAACAACCTCTCTGCTTGCTGGAAGTTAGTGGCAAAAGAGTCCAATAAAATAGATGAAGTGCCATCAAATTTTCTCCTTCTTCATAAGTCCCATATTTCATATGTTGACATCCTTGGTGTCTATTCAACCCTTTCTCCAGGCAGGAAGAGGGCTGGTGGCTTCCCTTTACTTTGTGACACTTTCCTTAGCAATTGAACAGAAGCAGGTGTACAAATTATGCACTATGGGCCTGATCCAAAGCCCATTAAAGTCAATGGTGTCACTAGGCTTTTGATCAGGTTCTCTATTAGCCTGGCAATGGGAACACAGCCTGGTGAGGGGGCGGGGCTGGAGCAGTGTCTGAGAAATGTTGGTTAAGAATGCATGTACGATGTGATTATGCTACTGGGTTCTCTAAAGGGCATGGGGCCCGATTTGAAAGTGCTGAGAACTTGCAAGATGCTGAGCACAGTAAGCTCTGCCTGAAGTCAGTGGGAATGGGGGAGATCAGCATCTCGCAGGAAGCTGGAAAGATGCCTGCAATAGCAGATTATCTTTTAGGCAATCTATTGTTTACTTGATGCAAGAGGCAAGATAATAGACCATGCTAATTATACTTAAGCTCTACCATCCTCACATCATGTACAAACTCTGCTCTCAGAAAGATCAGCACAACTCCCATGAGCTTCAGAGGGATTTGCTCATGAAACTCTGGTCCTGTGCCTTCAGCTCATGGCAGAACATGTCCAGGTATGGCCTTGTCTTTTAAGGAGCCAAGCATCAGTTTCATTTTTTAACTCCAAGTCAAGTTGTTCTACAATGGTCTTCCCTTGAAAAGCAGCAATGGGCCAATTACAATTTCATCTAGAACTATTTCTACTTCCAGCCTTGTCACAGCATAAATTTAGCAATAGATAAACTAGTTTACTGAAAATTAGATTATTACTGGGCATCCTCTCAGCAGAAGAGGCTCATTAATATCTCTCTCACCTTTACTCAGTCACGTTGGCCTAGATCCGTTTTCTAACTATAGCCAATGGATTAGAAGGAAAGTCTGACTGTAATGCTTTATGTTTTCCTAAGAATCAAACCACCTCACAAAATATGTTCTGTGCAACAGATTCCTCTCAAGAAGCACGAAAAACACCAAGACGACCTGCTGCTTGTGTGCTGTTTTTTAAAAATGACAGGATGGCTGTAATTTACATCTCAAATGGAGACCTTCCGTTTGAAATGTTGTCACTTTACAGAAATAAGTTAAAAGTATTTTCATGTCCCACTCCTGCCCCTGAATTCCACCCACAATTTTTGTGTTTTTTTATCAATCACATTTTCCTGTTTTTAAAAAAATGTCATTCTCTCCTCTGCTGTCACGTGAAAGACTCCCACAAACAGGAGAAAACGACTCTCTGGGGTCCCAGCCCAGCAAATGATTTACATAACTCTGTAACTTCAAGCACGTGTGCAGTCCCATTGACAGGGGAAAGGATGAAATTGACTATACCGGTCTAGTATTTGGGGTTTTCTACAAATTAAAACAAATAAGCCCAAATCCTCTGCATACAATGAATGCATTTCTGTTCTTTATGTGGGCAGTATAATCAAAACTAGCATGTCTCCAGTTTTGTATGCATGGGAATTTCTGGTAAGAGCTTCTTCTAGTTGGGACAGAATGGTCTTTTACATTAACCCGCCTGCATTCACAGGCTGCTCTTTCATAAAGGCGGTCAGGGTCAGCACCATACACCTGTACACTACTACAAACATCTAGATCATGGAATAGATTTATTTTTTTGCAGGTGTTACATTGAAATAATGTGAATAATTCTTGTAATAACCAGTTGACACAGACCTCCAAAAGCACATCAGCATTGTAAGAAATGTAACTGATTTACTCATTCAAGTTCCCTCATCAGCAGGAGACATTGTCTCCTGATATTTATGACATTAGCCCCAGCCCGATGAATCCCCTTGGAGCCAGGCCTGCAGTCCACACTCAGGCAAAGCTCCCATTAGGTACGCTGGGAGCTCTGTCTGAGTGTGGAAGAGGACTTTGAGCTATGTACTTGCATTTCCAGATGCCTGCTGGGTTGTTTTTTCTTACCTGTCACTTGAATATGAACAGCAGTAAGAAACTGCGAAGAAAACAAAAACAAAGTGGGTATTAAAAGGCTGGATAACACCTGCATTCTATGCTGTCATTCATTGTAAGTAGGTGACTATACTTTAATCTCTATAAAATAACTGGGAAGGGAAAAGAAGCGTGTCCAACTACTTAAGCCTCAGTTATCTGACAGCTTTGTGTATGTTTTCCTAGTAGTTATCCTGAAGGTAACTACAGTGCAATGTACACATCATCTCTCACACTTCCCTGTGGTTAATGGTTGTAACAAAAAAGGTTCAGGTATCTCTTTGAACCATGTGAGTGTAAGCAGGGTCTGAATGAATGCTTTCCTGACAGCTAGCTGGGAGGAGGGGAAACTATGGGTGTGTTTATGTAAATACAGTTTGCTCCTGCTCTGTTTACATATTCATCATTTCCAGCGGTGTCAAAGGATCAACTTGGCTGGTGTTGGGTACAAATCACCTTAGTACTGAATGCAGGGGTAGTGAAATATGGTTACCAATGATCGCTTCTTGGCTCTGTGAGCTAAGATGTGAAAAAATTATCTAAATTATTGTAGGAATACAGGAAAGCAGGACTGTGCTTATCCCAGTGGTTCTCACACTTTTGTAGTGATGACCCCTTTCCCACAGCAAGCCTCTGAGAGCAACCCCCCTTATACATTAAACACACTTTTAAAAATATTTACCACTATTATAAATGCTGGAGGCAATGCGGGGTGGAGGCTGACAGCTCGCGACCCCCCAGGTAATAACCTTGCGACCCCCTGAGGGGTCACAACCCCGTTTGAGAACCCCTGGCTTAACCTGTCCCAAAAGAGGGAGGGCACCCTTGGTTGAAAGAACCTCATTAAGCAGGGGCTCGAATGTCAGAGCCTTGTGAAAGTAAGAGGGGTGGGGACAGGAGTCCTGGTCAGGAGGCTGCACAACCCTACCCCCACCCTGGGCCCTCTCTAGACTGGCTTAACCTGTTCTTCCCCACTGCTCAAAGAACAGAGCTAAATAAACTTCATTAGGAGCCTCTTTTGTTATTTTAAATGCTCAATTAGAGTTGAAACCAGCTGTGGTAGGACTGTGTTTCTGCCCTGCCTGCTAACAGCTAAAATCACTGAGAGCTGAAATCACTTGAGATGGGGCTAAGATCAACGTGTAGGAAAAGTATGCCCCCCGGCCAACATGGCGCCTGGGACCCCTGCAACGAGCGAGTGCTACGGACCTACGGGATTGGTCAATGCTACGCACGGCTCATGAGGCGCCTCATGGTCTCTGACACCATCCGATGGTCCAGGGACATCTACATCGAGCACATCACCAGCCACCGACAGCACCAGGAGGCGTGAGCCGGAGCGACATCGTTCTTTGACTACGAGAAAGGGACTAAGACACTTTCTCTGTTGGATCATATGAACTGGAACCATAAACTCCCTGAACATTAAATCTCACCAAATGAGGCTCAATCCATCCTCCTCATCATATCCACTCATTATACTCCACACCCGAACAGAGCCACTTTATGAACTTCATACCCTCATATCTCAATGTCTGTACTTTGATCCATCAACCTTTTACCCCCAATCGGGGATATTGCAGATTATATATTCCTTATGCCACCCGATCTTAAACCAAACTTTGCACCCTCGATAATGTGTATGTTATTCCCTGATAACCAGAAACTTCTATGTTTAAACTCTGTACCATTCACTTTTTTAACATCTTAATAAAAATTTTAAATCTGTTCTTATCTGTTCTTAGTTTAATATCTGCAAAAGAACTGAAAATCACTGAGAGGCTGATGTGTAGAGGTCACAGCTGAGAGACAGAAGGCAGAAGCGAATGAGTGACCAGCAGGGTGGCGGCAGAGAGGCATCAGAACCGAACAGCAGGGTGGCGGCAGAGAGGCGTGACTAGCAGCCCGCAGGGGGCAGTGGAGAGGCATGATAAGTGGCCAGGAGGGTAGCTGGTGGAGGGGTGCAGTGAGAGTGGTGAGCGGTGAGCGAAGTGAGTAAGGTACCTCTTTTTGAACTCTGCAGATGTACCTCTGAACTCTGGGTCTGCACTGACCAAGAACAGCAACTGTGAGTGGGGTGCAGAAAAGGGTTGGGCATGTGAAAGGGACTTTTGGATTGCTGGACTCAAGAACCTGAGGGGAAAATGGCACTGCCCAACCTACTTGGGGGTGGATCTTAGAATAATAGAATATCAGGGTTGGAAGGGACAAGCAGGACCAATTCCCAACTAAATCATCCCAGCCAGGGCTTTGTCAAGCCTGACTGAGAGCTGGCTCCAGCTTTTTTGCCACCCCAAGCGGCGAAGCAAAAAGCAAAAAAACATAATAAGCCGATTGGCAGCAGCTCAATTGTGCCTCTGCATCCCTCGCTCCCTCTCTTCCTCTTCGGCGGCACTTCAGCGGTAGCTCAAAGAAGAAGAGCAGGACTGAGGGACCCACTGCCGAATTGCCGCCAAAAACCCAGACGTGCCGCCCCTTTCCATTGGCCGCCCCAAGCACCTGCTTCCTTTGCTGGTGCCTGGAGCAGGCCCTGGCTGACCTTAAAAACCAATAAGGAAGGAGATTCCACCACCTCCCTAGCAAACCCATTCCAGTGCTTCACCACCCTCCTAGTGAAATAGTGTTTCCTAATATCCAACCTAGACCTCCCCCATTGCAACTTGAGACCATTACTCCTTGTTCTGTCATCTGCCATCCCTGAGAACAGTCTAGATCCATCCTCTTTGGAACCCCCTTTCAGGTAGTTGGAAACAGTTATCAAATCTCCCCTCATTCTTCTCTTCTACAGACTAAATAATCCCAGTTCCCTCAGCTTCTCCTCATACGTCATGTGCTCCAGCCCCCTAATCATTGATGCCCTCCGCTGGACTCTTTCCAATTTTTCCACATCCTTCTTGTAGTGCGGGTCCCAAAAATGGACACAGTACTCCAGATGAGGCCTCACCAATGTCGAATAGAGGGGAATGATTACGTCCCTCGATCTGCTGGCCGTCCCCTTACTTATACAGCCCAAAATGCTGTTAGACTTCTTGGCAACAAGGGCACATTGTGGACTCCTATCCAGCTTCTCGTCCACTGTAACCCCTAAGTCTTTTTCTGCAGAACTGCTTCCTAGCCATTCGGTCCCTAGTCTGTAGCAGTGCGTTGGATTCTTCTGTCCTAAGTGCAGGACTCTGCACTTGTCCTTGTTGAACTTCATCAGATTTCTTTTGGTCCAACCCTCTAATTTATCTAGGTCCCTCTGTATCCAATCCCTACCTTCCAGCGTATCTACCACTCCTCCCAGTTTAGTGTCATCTGCAAACTTGCTGAGGGTGCAGTCCATGCCATCCTCCAGATCATTAATGAAGATATTGAAAAAAACTGGCCCCAGGACCGACCCTTGGGGCACTCCGCTTGATACCTGCTGCCAACTAGACATGAAGCCATTGATTGCTACCTGTTGAGCCCGATGACCTAGCCAGTTTTCTATCCACCTAATAGTCCATTCATCCAGCCCATACTTTTTTAACTTGCTGGCAAGAATACTGTGGGAGACCATATCAAAAGCTTTGCTAAAGTCAAGGAATAACACATCCACTGCTTTCCTCTCATCCACAGACCCAGTTATCTCCTCATAGAAGGCAATTAGGTTAGTCAGGCATGACTTGCCCTTGGTGAATCCATGCTGACTGTTCCTGATCACTTTCCTCTCCTTAAAGTGCTTCAGACTTGGTTCCTTGGGGACCTGCTCCATGATTTTTCCAGGGACTGAGGTGAGGCTGACTGGCCTGTAGTTCCCCGAATCCTCTTTCTTCCCTTTTTTAAAGATGGGCACTACATTAGCTTTTTTCCAGTCATCCGGGACCTCCCCTGTTCGCCAGGAGTTTTCAAAGATAATGGCCAATGGCTCTGCAATCACATCCGCCAACTCCTTTAGCACCCTCGGATGCAGTGCATCCAGCCCTATGGACTTGTGCTCATCCAGCTTTTCTAAATAGTCCTGAACCACTTCTTTCTCCACAGAGGGCTGGCCACCTCCTCCCCATGCTGGGCTGTCCAGTGCAGCAGTCTGAGAGCTGACCTTGTTTGTGAAGACAGAGGCAAAAAAAGCATTGAGTACACTAGCTTTCTCCACATCCTCTGTCACTAGGTTGCCTCCCCCATTCAATAAGGGGCCCACGCTTTCTCTGACCTTCTTCTTGTTAACATACCTGTAGAAACCCTTCTTGTTACTCTTAACATCCCTTGCTAGCTGCAATTCCAAGTGTGATTTGGCCTTCCTGATTTCACTCCTGCATGCCTGAACAATACTTTTATACTCCTCCCTGGTCATTTGTCCAATCTTCCACTTCTTGTCAGCTTCTTTTTTGTGTTTAAGGTCAGCAAGTATTTCACTGTTAAGCCAAGCTGGTCACCTGCCATATTTACTATTCTTTCTACACATTGGGATGATTTGTTCCTGCAGTCTCAATAAGGATTCTTTAAAGTACAGCCAGCTCTCCTGGACTCCTTTCTCCCTCGTGTTATTTTCCCAGGGGATCCTGCCCATCAGTTCCCTGAGGGAATCAAAGTCTGCTTTTCTGAAGTCCAGGGTCTGTATTCTGCTGCTCTCCTTTCTTCCTTGTGTCAGGATCCTGAACTCCACCATCTCATGATCACTGCCTCCCAGGTTCCCATCCACTTTTGCTTCCCCTACTAATTCTTCCTGTTTGTGAGCAGCAGGTCAAGAAGAGCTCTGCCCCTAGTTGGTTCCTCCAGCGCTTGCACCAGGAAATTGTCCCCTACACTTTCCAAAAACTTCCTGGATTGTCTGTGCAATTGCTCTCCCAGCAGATATCAGGGTGATTGAAGTCTCCCATGAGAACCAGGGCCTGTGATCTAGCAACTTCTGCTAGTTGCCGGAAGAAAGCCTCGTCCACCTCATTCCCCTGGTCTGGTGGTCTATAGCAGACTCCCATCATGACATCACCCTTGTTGCTCACATGTCTAAACTTAATCCAGAGACTCTCAGATTTTTCTGCAGTTTCATACCAGAGCTCTGAGCAGTCATACTGCTCTCTTACATACAATGCAACTCCCCCACCTTTTCTGCCCTGCCTGTCCTTCCTGAACAGTTTATATCCATCCATGACAGTGCTCCAGTCATGTGAGTTATCCCACTAAGTCTCTGTTATTCCAATTACATCATAGTTCCTTGACTGTGCCAAGACTTCCAGTTCTCCCTGCTTGTTTCCCAGGCTTCTTGCATTTGTGTTTAGGCACTTAAGATAACTCGCTGATTGTCCCGCTCTCTCGGTCTGAGACAGGAGTCCTCCCCTCTTGCACTCTCCTGCTCGTGCTTCCTCCTGGTATCCCATTTCCCCACTTACCTCAGGACTTTGGCCTCCTTCCTGTGGTGAACTTAGTTTAAAGCCCTCCTCACTAGGTTAGCAAGCCTGGTTGCAAAGATTTGCAAGAGGGAAGTATTGCCTCTCAGAGGTGCCCAGGGGTGGTGTGTAAATTTCCCAGGTTACTGAGTGGGGGCTCAAGCCGGTTCTGTGTTGTATCAATGGAAAGGAACCCCAAGATATTGAACCCGGCCCTGGTTGCTGCTGGCTCCACATGGCAGAAGGATGACATGAGCAACAGTGGGAAATTACCATTGGTTGTAACAGGAATGTACAGGTCCCTCTTTGGCTAAGTCTAATAATCTATTATGTGCTTTAACTGCAACTTCAAGGGAATTTTTCAGAGCCTTAGGTAAGTAGTATTATATAAACTGTACAAGACAAAGGAATAGTGCCGTTTTTGGAACTGGGATGCTTGAAAAATAGGAAAAATCCAGGGGCAGTGATGTATGTTGTAAAGGCAGAAGTGAAGCAAATGATATCATACTTGTGTCATTATTGGGAAACAATGCACTATGAGGACCTCAACAAAAGCCAATCTGCAGATGGTGTGAGTTGTTATAATTAATTTCTTCAGACACTGTTATTTCAACACCACTACTTGAGTCTTTATAGCCGAGGTTGTCATTTGTTCCCCATCCTTTTAATCTGTTACCAAACACTACTTTTTATGGAGTGAAAGAAATCAGCTTTAAATATTCACTCCGGGCAGTAGCCTGGCATGTAAGAGAGCAAAGCAGGAGAAAAGAGCAGTTATTGCAATGTTGGGATTTTTTTGCAATTCCTAGTTGATTTCTACATAATTTAAGTTGTACGTTAAAAGGAAGTTGCTAACCCTTTCTTGTGCAAAGACAACTTTCCGAATGCACTTTTGCACAATTAAGCCAGCCTTGCAGAAATCTGTGCCCAGCTAGACAATTGCAAGAACAAAACATGTAAACTGTTCCCCCCCTTCACCCAAATGGGAGGTTTACTGAATTATTTTCCTGAGATCACTACAGGGCTGGAATCAGAGTTTTTTTTTTTTTAAACTTACCTGTCCCTTTGGGGACCAACAACCATGAATCACTGCTTGGGAGGCATGGGAGACAGAGTGCCATATCACTCTCCCTGCCGCTTCCATCTACACTTGTCAAATCATAGTATTCCCTGTAGCCCAGAGACTCGGTGCTTTGGTTATGACCACAGCATTAGCAGACTAGCTGGGGACAGAGTGTTGTGATGTCCAGTCTCACAGACTTGGAGAGCAGAACCGTGTCATGATTTCCTCCCACTTACATGAACAACGATGATTATTTCCATGGAGGTGGCACCTAAGGACCCCAGTTGATGATCAGGGCCCCGTTGTGCTAGGTGCTGTTGTCACGGAGTGTGGGGGAGTCAGGCCCTGCACCCCCAGGCGCCCTGCCGATTCACCAGGACTCTCAGCCAGCCAGTAAAGCAGAAGGTTTATTTAGGCGACAGGACTACAGTCCAACACAGATCTTGCAGGCACAGATACCCGGATCCCCCGGTTAGGTCCATTTTGGGGGGCCTCCCAGGCCCCCCTCGGGGATCAGAGTCCAGTCTCCCTGCCTCCCCTCTGTTCTCCAGCCAACTCCCCAACTGCCAGTCCCCTCCGGCCCCTCCTCTCTCCTCCGCCTCTTTCCTTTGTGTCTGCCCTGGCCAGAGGTGTCATCTCCCCTCCCCCAGGCCCACGGTGTGAATTCCTGCATCTCACCTAAACCTCTGGCTCTCCCCTCCTCCACACGGACAGTCTGTGCTTCCTACTCCATTACACCTCTCCCCCCTCCGAGACTGAACTGAGCGGGGTCACTCCAGCCAGTGACCCGGGGAAGTTCGAACCCACCAACAACCTTATGCCGCCCGTGCCCTTTCCCCACCCCAGTACCCCTGGGGTGCACGCGGGGCTGGGGCCTTCTCCCCACGTTCCAGTCTGGGGGGCTGTGATTCGGGCTCTTTCGGCTTCGAGCCCCCCTGTTGACCCTGGCCCCCCTCTGGACAGGCTCCTCGGGGCGGGGCAAGGGCCTTACAGCCATTTTCCCCCTGTCCCGGGCCTCCCTCCCCCTCTGGCAGAAGCCACAGGAGCGGCAGTGCTGCCGGACATGGGCAAAGACCCCAGGCCAGTAATAGCTCTGTAGCAGCTTCTGCTGGGTACGCCAGGCTCCCGGGTGCCCTGAGGGGGGAATGTCATGGGCCCGGCACAGCAGCTGGTGGCGATACTCCTGGGGTACCACCAGCTGCCTCCTGATCCCCCCTGACTCCATCTTCCCTGGGGGAGCCCATTCTCGGTACAGGAACCCCTTCTCCCACAGGAACCTTTTCCGGCCACCTCGTCCCATGGTCTGTTCCCCCCCGAGGCTGGCCAGGTCCCCTATCCTCCGCAAGGAGGGGTCTTCCCGCACCGCGGTCTGGTACTCAGCCGCTGGAGCAGGGACGGGGATCTGCTCTCTCTCACCGGCTGGGTCTGGGGCCACAGCCTCTCTGAGCCCTGTCCCTGGCCGTTCCCTCCCCACCGGGTCAGGGTCCGGTGTCCCTGGCAGCGTGCCTGTCCCGGTGTCAGGGTGCAGAGCCCTGCGTCGGCTCTGGCTATGGTTCACGGCCAGGGCACCCCGGGTGTTACTGGGCCAGTCCTCGAGGTCCCCCCCCATTAACACCTCCGTGGGCAAATGTGCGTGCACCCCCACATTCTTGAGGCCCTCCTTGTCCCCCCACTTCAGGTGTACCCTTGCCACAGGCACCTTGAATGGGGTTCCGATCACACCCCTCAGGTTCAAGTAGGTGTTGGGCACCATCCGATCTAGGCCCACCACCTCGGGCCGGGCCAGCGTCACCTCTGCGCCCGTGTCCCAGTACCCAGTGACCTCCTTCCCGTCTACCTCCAGGGGAACAAGGCACTCGCTTCGGAGGGGTAGCCCCGTGCCCACCCTGTAAACCCAAAACTCAGGGTTGGGAGCATCCACCTCGGAGGGGCCGACCCAGGGCCCCCCTCCCTCCTTCGCCGGTGGTACGCGGCCAGCCCCCCTCTCCTGCGAACGCTGCCCCCCCTCCGGCTGGGTCTCTACCAAGTTGACCCGGTGTGGGGTTGGTCTGCTCAGTTTGTCCCGGAGCTTGGGGCACTGGGCCCGTATGTGGCCCGGTTGGCCACATTGATAGCAGCCCATGTCTCGCGGGTCCCCTCGAGTGGGACGGCTGGACCTGGCGCCAGGTGTTTCCCTTTGGTGGGGGTCCTCCCTCGGCCCCTTCTGGGAGGTCTCCTGGTGAATCTCCCTCTGCGTCGAGGCCGACCTGCTCCTTCGAGACGCCTCCCTATTATCCCCTGCCCGACTGTCCATGTATTGGTCGGCCAGCTGGCCTGCATGCTGCGGGTTCTCCGGCTTTTGGTCCATCAACCACAGCTTCAGGTCGGATGGGCACTGCTCATACAGGTGCTCCAGTATGACTAGGTCAAGCAGGTCCTCTTTAGTTTGGGCCCCAGCCGTCCACTTGCGGGCATATCCCTGCGCCCGGTTGACCAGTTGTAGGTAGGTGACCTCCCTGGTCTTACGTTGACCCCGGAACCTCTTCCGGTACATCTCAGGCGTCAGCCCAAACTCGCGGAGCAGGGCCTCTTTGAACAGGTTGTAGTCCCGCGCCCCCTCCCCTCTCATTCGGCTGTACACCTCCACGGCAGTGGAGTCCAGTAAGGGGGTGAGGCGCCGGATCCTGTCTGCAGGGTCCACCTGGTGCAGCTCGCAGGCATTCTCAAAGGCCGTCAGGAAGGTGTCTATGTCCTCCCCCTCCTTACGCGGGGCCAGGAAGTTCGTATCGAAGCTCTTTGTAGGCTTGGGCCCCCCCTCACTCACCGCAGCCGGGGCCTCCCTGTTGTTCAGTTGGGCCATGGCCAGGTCATGACTGCGCTGCTGCTCCCTGTCGTCGTATTCGCGTTGCTTCTGCCGGTCCTCCATCTCCATCTCCTTCAGTTTGATCTCTCTCTCCAAGTCCAGCCGCCTGAGTTCCACGGAGGCCGAGCGTCGCCGGGACGATCCTCTGCTGGCCGGGGGGGTCACGGAGCCCTCGGTAGCTGGGCTCCTCCTCCCCCTCCCCCTACGCCTAGGGGTGGGGGGTCTCGAGGAGCCCTCAGCAGCCGGCTGACCACTCCCAGCGGGGACAGACACTGGTGCCTACGCTGCATCTGCCGGGCTGCTTCCCTCAGAGACAGGGACCGGTTCATTGACGCGGTCTCTCTCTTCCAGCCGGGCAATCAGCTGGGCCTTGGTGAGCTTCCCATAGTGCAGCCCCCTCTGCTTGCACAGCTCCACCAGCTCCCACTTGCGCCGTTTGGCATACATCTTCCTGCTGGCCACTCGCAGGCCGGGGTGCTCGCCGCTCCCCACAGGTTCCAGGGGGACCCCTAGTGTGCCAGTCCTTCAGGTCACCACCTCTCTGCCAGGGTCGAGCAGCAGCCTCCTCCGCCCCTGGGACCGCTCGCTGTGATCCCCCGGGGGACCCTGTTACTGCAAAGTCCTTCTCTCTGGTCACACTCGCCCAGGGGTGAATCGCCCCTTCGTTTTACTGCTCCCCAGTCACTTACTGCAGGAAGCGCCGTCCGCGGGGTGCAGTCGATCCCACCGCTACCACCAGTTGTCACGGAGTGTGGGGGAGTCAGGCCCTGCACCCCCAGGCGCCCTGCCGATTCACCAGGACTCTCAACCAGCCAGTAAAGCAGAAGGTTTATTTAGGCGACAGGACTACAGTCCAACACAGATCTTGCAGGCACAGATACCCGGATCCCCCGGTTAGGTCCATTTTGGGGGGCCTCCCAGGCCCCCTCGGGGATCAGAGTCCAGTCTCCCTGCCTCCCCTCTGTTCTCCAGCCAACTCCCCAACTGCCAGTCCCCTCCGGCCCCTCCTCTCTCCTCCGCCTCTTTCCTTTGTGTCTGCCCTGGCCAGAGGTGTCATCTCCCCTCCCCCAGGCCCACGGTGTGAATTCCTGCATCTCACCTAAACCTCTGGCTCTCCCCTCCTCCACACAGACAGTCTGTGCTTCCTACTCCATTACAGCTGTACAGGTGAATGACTGCATAAACGTTCCATGTGGCCCAAAGACAACTGAGATGGACACAGCGGCAAAATGAGGACAGACACATGCATGGAATTAAATGGCAGGCTGTAACTTTTATTAAACAAAGGAGGGGCACTACCCACCCATCACCCACACTCTCCTATACCAGGCATTTAATTGGGGGTTACGATATAGCCCATAACGAGGGGCAGGCTCTCCTCAGCCCACTCCCCTGGACTCAGCTCTCTGAGCTGAGTCCTAGCATCCTCCCCTCCATGAGGGGGACAGATGGTGCAGCAGGATAGGGATCTTGGCCCATGAGGATCACAAGCCCTGATCTCAGCCCACAAGGTCTCATCTTATCACATGAGCCAAAGCCCATTACCCAAGTCCCAGGTCTTTTACCTCTGGAAACCATACACTTTGTTCTCTTAATCGCACTGGAAACCAGCGGCAAGTTGCGATGAATAAACACCAGCACCTCTGTACTGCAGCTAGGTGCTAAGCGTGTTCCTACTCAACCACTGTGGCTTGCAGGTGCTGCAAAGGAGGCCAAAAAATCCTCCCAGGTCCTCTGCCAATTGGCCTATGGGAGAAAAATTCTTTCCAGACCTCCTAAACAGGCAATTGGCTACACCCGCAGCATCTGTCAGGCCGGGCTCCCACTCCTAGTTCAAGGGGTAGGGTGGGCTGCTGGAATGGAGCTCAAAGAGGCGTCACATGGCCCCTGCACTGGGCTAAACCCTGGGAGTTGGGGAATACTGGCCAATCAGCACCCCTCTCCTCCAGCTGGCCAATAGTTGCCAGAGACTCCTGGGGGAGGAACTACCTATTGTCCCTTGGCCCCATCAAGTTCCCCCACCCATTGTTGTGAGTGGTGGCATTTCATACCATCACGGAAATCTCAAGTTCAGAGAGGAGACTCGTCCTTATTGCACCTTGTTATGCATACGTACATTGCAGAGGTTGTGACGTACGCATTATCCTAGGGAGACGAGGTGCCTAGACTTGCTTTTGTGGCATTCAGTAACACCCTTTAATGTGCCTTTTTAATTCATTTATATAAGCGGCTGAGCTTCCCTGCCTCGTGGTTGCTGAAGCAAGGTTTTGCCTTGGAACATGACCCTGCAGAAATGAGAGACTCGCTGGAGGGCTCTCTCCCTGTTGATTATCTCTCTCTGATTTCCATAGCAATTGTCCTCAGTTTCTAGGTCAAACATATGGCCCTGGCTTCTCCCAGCTGCTCTGCAGAGAGGACAGGTTCTGGCTGGGAAAGGCTGGAAGGGGATTCTCTGACGGGAGGGCTGAGGGAGGCAGAAGAACCGTTCCTGCACCAGCTGACCTTGTTAAGAACTTTACGCAAGGGCTGTAACACTCGAGCAAGCCCCAAGCGGCTACAGCTTCTGCTGGGGCTGGCTGGCACTGGGCTAAGATGCCACTCAGGCCCCATCCCCCCTGCACTCAAGCAAAGCTTATGGGCCGGGGGAGGGGAGAGAATCCCGCCTATTGTTTTTCTAACAGCCAGCTCTGCACACTCGTATCTTAAAGCCAAAGTGGGCTCTTTCTGACTGCTGCGTATCCTCAGTCAGCCTCTGTTGCAGGGAGCATGACCAGTGTGCAAGTAAAATCAACCAGGTGCCCAATTCTGTGAGCAGGGTCATCCCTGGGGTCAGGGCCGGCTCCAGGCACCAGCCCAGCAAGCAGCTGCTTGGGGCGGCCAACGGTGAGGGATGGCATGTCCGGGTCTTTGGCGGCGGGTCCCTCACTCCCTCTCGGAGCGAAGGACCAGCCGCTGAATTGCTGCCGAAGACTGAAGCAGCGGCGGTAGAGCTGCAGATCGCGAGGGTTTTTTTTTTGTTTGTTTTTTGTTGGGGGTTTTTTGGGTTTTTTTTGCGCTGCTTGGAGCGGCAAAAACCCTGGAGCCGGCCCTGCCTGGGGTGGGGGTGAGGCTGGATGGTCCCGCAGGGGTGGGGAATGAGTGGCAAGGTCACTTTGGACTGGGGAGTGTCCTGTGACTGAAGAGATGAGCATCGGTGACTGGAGTGGGTTGAGAGTCTGCGAATATGGAGGCTGAAAGAGGGGGCACGTGGCTCTCAGAGAGTGATCTGAGAACAGGGTCACATAATTGTGACCAGGCTAAGGCAGGTACTGGTGTGAAGACAGGCTTCCTCTTCACTGGAGGAGAGGGTTAGGAGCGGCTTTCTGGCTCTGACCAGCAATGAGCCAAGGCCCCTGTCCCTAAGCAGGAGCCAGCCCCTCTGGTGCCTGTTTTCACATGATGAGCACCCCAGTCCCACGTCTTTCAGGTATCCAGCCGAGACTGTAGCTTCCATGAGCTCTAGCCATCAACCTCCCAGAGCTCCCATCGTCCATCAGCCGAGTGGTTACACAAACCGTGGCTACGGCTCTCATGGAACCTGCAAGCACTACAGCCACTATACATATTACTCCGAATGGCCACAAGGCTGGATTGTCCTCATGCCTACCCTGGTGTTACGCTGTCATAACTCCACTGACTGGACTGGGGTTCTCTTGACTTACACCCATGTGCAGGAAGAAAATTAGGCCCATAATCTCCACAGGGACCTTAGTACAAATCCCAGAAATAAAAAATGTGGGATTGCCTTGCATCTTGAGGAGTCCTTTACCCATGTGCAAAGTGTGTGTGCAAAGCACCACCAGTCTGAGCTGGGCGCACTTCACTCCAGTCCTGCACAGGAATAAATAACTCTGCAAGGTGAAACAATGGAGAGAATCAGACATTGATCTGTACTAGCTCTAACATTTTCAATGCAGCCTTAGTAAAAATAGTCCTATGCTCAAAATCTCAAAAGTACTAATAAATACATTCTGACATTTCAACCTTCTCTCAGTTATTATATTTTGTATCTATTAAGTAAACAAATGCATGCTGGAAGCTTTTACAAGAAAGGAAAAAACACTTTTTTTTTTAAATCCCTTACTGCAAAAATGATGAGCCTCCAGCTCCTCGGGTTAGAAACTGAACATGAAAAACGTGAGGAGGAAAGAAACATCCTTTGAAGAAGTTACACGGTTGTTTGCGTGCACATGGAAAACTGGCCTTACACCTTAGCTGTGGAGTTATGTCGCTCCACACCTCGGTGTCTAGTATCTGATGTCAAAGCCTGCCCTCTGCTGGAACAAGAGACGTAGTACAAAGAAACAGATTCATGCCAAGCTTTATCAAAAATCGTGATCAATGTAACATTGTACCAGACTCGTGATATAGGACAGAAATGAACACTGTTTACTGTCAAGGAGAAAAGGAGAGCCAAGACAACATTCAGGCTTTAGGTCTTCCTCCATGTATGCTGTTCTCTCATCAAGCACTTCCTGTGTATCTATCTCACCTAAAGGTTTACCATCCCCTGACGATAACCTAGGCAGGCCTAGTTTCTTCAGATACCCCAGCAAGTGCCTGGCCGCTAGCCTGGCTCCCAGCTCTCTTGAGAGACTGTTCCTTTTTAAACAGGTCAGGAGCCTTTTGCTCTCCTGCATCCCTAGGCCTTTCCCCATGCTGGCACTGTCTCCTGCCAACCCTCAAATGCGTGCTGAAAAGTGGCTTACTGTGAGCCATTCTTTCTCCTTCCTGACAACCCCTTAGTAAACTAAACCAGTATAGTCACACAGCAAACATCCCGCTACCCAGACCAAGACACAGCATCCATCGCTGCAGGCACCACCGATTTGGGAGACTTACCCTTTCTACACATAATACATCATTTGAAAGTTTATTATGTCTACTTTAACATGAGCTGTCAAGTGGTACCATCACCACAGAAATGGGGATAAACAATCACACCATCAACATGTTAAAATATTTGCATTTGTTTTTGTTAGTTTAATGACTCTATGAATTATTTTCAAGAAATAAAATTAGATTTCTTTGTAACCTCAAAGCATCATAACAAGAAGGGTGAAACAAAATCTAATAATAAATGTGTACAGGGATCATTAAAATGTAATCACGCTTGTGACATTCCGCCCTGGTATACACTACGAGTTTAGGTCGAATTTAGCAGCGTTAGATCGCTGTAACCCTGCACCTGTCCGCACAACGAAGCAATTTTTGTCGACTTAAAGGGCTCTTAAAATCAATTTCTGTACTCCTCCCCAATGAGGGGATTAGCGCTGAAATCAACATCGCCGGGTCGAATTTGGGGTAGAGTGGATGCAATTTGATGGTATTGGCCTCTGGGAGCTATCCCAGAGTGCTCCATTGTGACCGCTCTGGACAGCGCTCTCAACTCAGATGCACTAGCCAGGTACACAGCAAAAGCCTCAGGAACTTTTGAATTTCATTTCCTGTTTGGCCAGCATGGGGAGCTCATCAGCACAGGTGACCATGCAGTCCCAGAATTGCAAAAGAGCTCCAGCCTGGACCGAACAGGAGGTACTGGATCTGATCGCTGTATGGGGAGAGGAATCCATGCTATCAGAACTCTGTTCCAAAAGACGAAATGCCAAAATATTTGAAAAAATCTCCAAAGGCATGATGGACAGAGGCTACAACAGGGACCCACAGCAGTGCTGCGTGAAAATTAAGGAGCTCAGGCAAGCCTACCAAAAAAACAAAGAGGCAAACGGCTGCTCCGGGTCAGAGCCCTGGACATGCTGCTTCTATGATGAGCTGCAGACAATTCTAGGGGTGGCCCTACCACTATCCCACCCCTGTGCGTGGACACAAGGACAAGGATTTTGGGGATAAGGAAGATGACGAGATGGAAGAGGAGGAGGATAGCGCACAGCACACAAGCGGAGAAACCATTCTCCCCGACAGCCAGGAACTGTTTATCACCCTGGAAGCCAATACCCTCTCAACCCGGGCTCACAGACCATGAAGCCAGAGAAGGCCCCTCTGGTGAGTGTATCTTTGTAAATATAATGCATGGTTTAAAAGCAGGTGTGTTTAATGATTAATTTGCCCTGAAGACTTGGGATGCATTCACGGCCAGGACAGCCCCTCCTTTTAAATGGCCAACCCAACGGGTGCTTGGTATGGGAAAGGAGGGTGCTGCTGTTGGAAACCATTCCCATGTGTTATGGAGGCTGAAGAAGCCGAAAGACAGTGGCTTACCATGGCTGCCTGCAAGCTGAATTCTGTTGCCCAGCCCTGCGTGTGTGATCTCTCACACCAAACCGGCAGGCCCGCAATATAAGAGGCAAAATGCGACCTTGTACTGAAAGCACATGTGCTATGTAATGTTAACAGGTTGGTTCACCGTGAAAGAGTCTACCCATTGTTCTCTAAAATGTGTCTTTTTTAATACTACTCTCCCTTTTTTTCCTTCCGCGGCTGCAAATGTTTCAACGCTCCCCCTATGATGAAATGTTCTCTGAGCTCATGCAGTCCTCCTGCACTGAAAGAGCTCAGCAGAATGTGTGGAGGGAAACAATGTCAGAGTCTAGGAAAGCAGAAAATGAACACAAGGACAGGAGGGATGAACGAGATGAGAGGTGGCAGAAGCAAGATGAGAGATAGTGGCAGCACGATGAGTGGAGGCAGGATGCAATGCTGAGTCCACTGGGGGATCAAACTGATATGCCCCGGCGTCTGGTGGAGCTGCAGGAAAGGCAGCAGGAGCACAGACCGCTACTGCTGCCCCTGTGTGACCGCCAGCCCTCCTCCCCAATTTCCATAGCCTCCTCACCCAGACGTCCAAGAACTCTGGGCACCCAACCACTCCACCCCAGAGGACTGCCCAAGCAACAGAAGGCTGGCATTCAATAGGTTTTGAAGTGCAGTGTGGCCTTGTCCTTCCCTCCTCCCACAGCGGAAGCGGTGGATGACGATGGATGCCACGAGAATAGATATTTATACCGAACGATGAGAGGACCTGCGAGGTGGATTCATGGCACCAAGAGAGCAGGAGAGCAGAGT
Source organism: Cuora mccordi (assembly GCA_003846335.1). Lineage (NCBI taxonomy): Eukaryota > Metazoa > Chordata > Testudines > Geoemydidae > Cuora > Cuora mccordi. The sequence goes on along the minus strand of ML129500.1, from coordinate 5,002,194 downwards.
TGCAGCAGAAGCGGTGGTTGGATGATGACGGTTAGCAGTCCTACTGCACTGTCTGCCGAAAGCAGTATGGTGTCTGCCCAGAAAAAAGGCGTGAAACGATTGTCTGCTTTTGCTTTCACGGAGGGAGGGGCAGCTGATGACATGTACCCCCAGCCACCAGCGACGATGTTTTTGCCCCATCAGGCATTGGGAGCTCAACCCAGAATTCCAATGGGCAACAGACTGCGGGAACTGTGGGATAGCTACCCACAGTGCAATGCTCCGAAAGTCGATGCTAGCCGCGGTACTGTGGACGCACTCCGCCGACTTAATGAGCTTATTGGGAACACACACTGTCGTACAAATTGTATAAAATCGCTTCCTAAAAATCAACTTCTATAAATTCGACCTAATTTTGTAGTGTAGACATACCCTTCCAACCATCATCATGGTCTCCGTGGAGAGTGCATGGGACCCGAGAGTCTTCATTGCTTTGGCAATGCACAGTTCTGTGAAGGGAAGATTGTGCCTGTACTGTAGTTAGAACAGATGATTGTGGAGCAACCTCTACTGGCAGAGGCACAAATAAGGTGCTGTAGAAGCTAAGCTGCCATTTAGCCCTTGAATACAGAAAGTAGTTCACTAGCCACATTTTCCCCATCCATGTTGCAAAGGTGTCCAAATCTTTGTTTGCCAACATGCTCTTTTGACCTGCTCTTCACAAGGTGGGAGTATGGCCAGTGACCTGTCCTTTTTGATGGCTAGATTGAGGCACAAACAATGTAGGTCTCAGTCTCCTTTTTTTCCTTGCTCTGGTTTTACAGCACTGCTACCAACTTCCTTGCTGCAGAAATTGCAGCTTGTCTCTCACAATTTAACAAGATTCTGAAGCAGTAAGCTCCCTTTCTTTTGACAACATTAAACAGATTCCCCCACCCCCAATCAAACAGGGATGACACAAAGTCGCAAGCTGTTAATGCATGTATAGCAGGAAATATGCTGCAGAAATCAAGAGTGAATGTGTCACAGATTGCATGCACAGGCATGAAGCAATGCTTGTCAGTTGTGCTGGTAATGGTGCCTGTTTCAATCCACACATTATCTCCGTGTTCCATTTTTTGAAAGAAGTGAACAGCAATGACCAAAACATCTCTATCAGGTGACTTAATTACAATGGTTTCTTTGACAGCAAGAGACCCAAAAGACATATCGGTATCTATATGATGCAGAGGCATCCTTGTGTCCACTTCCTCTTGAGTACTGTACAAGTCTTGGGCTTCTTCAGCACCTCTCCTGGCGACGGACTTTGCTACTTTGCCACTGGAAAAGCCACCAGCAAGAAGGAGTGTTTGTGTTGGGGGGCTCAGACACTCAGGTGCATTTTGAACCATACAGTCACAGGAATTTTACAAGTGACTGCTTGTTGGATGCCATGTTTAGAAATTTTTTCCAAGAAGATATAGGGCACCCACCAATCATCTGCTATTTCTTGCATCCAAACTTAGATCCTGTCTGGCATGGTCTTTCTGCAGTTTTCACAGAGTTACTTTTGTCATATCTGTCAAAGCCTTTGATTTCAGAATTAGCTTTGTCAAATCGTTTTAGGCCCTGCCTCAAGTATTCAGCAGTTAATTCATTAAATGTGTGGAATTTGTCTCCAGCCATCATTTGTGTGACAGACATGGCATCTCTGGTGTACACTGTAGTTTCTTCGTTGCCTGCTCTTTGCTCATGGATTCTTTCAGCTTGAACTTCCAGCTGATTCCCTAATTCAGCTTTGTCTGATCTTCCCACTGTTCCATGGAAGAGTGACACGGGCACAGGTCCTACTGGGTGACTAAGAGCAGCTGCCATTGAAACATCATCTCTGCCTCCTGCTAAGGACAGGGCTCTGTGGAAAACTATTTCTGGACTAAAGCTGCTGTGATTGTCCCTCCCTTGCCAGACTTATATTTGGTCGTCTTGGCCATGTCAGCAAATGTTTTGATGTCAGGTCTCTTGACAGGGCTGAAGAAGCTACATGTCCCATCAAAATCAAGTGCACCTCTCACAAAATCTCTTCATATTGTTACCTAGCAGCTCTGTGTTCGTGGGGAACCAGGGCGCAGTATCCAGCCTGTCTGACTCACAAAAGTCCTTCTCCCCTCCACCCGCCCGCCCCCCAGCCTCTGCTTGAGCCAATGGAGAACAGAGATTCCAAGGCAAGAACCGCATGGAACTCTGGGACCAGAAAAGCAGGGAAGCACAGCATCATGGGGGTGGGGGAAATCTCTGCTCCAGATGTTAATGAATCCATGCCTGCACACACCCAGCTCAGTGCTTATCAGACCAGTTCTAGTAATAAATCCTTTATTGGTATCCAAAATAGTGAAGCTCCCTAACTGCATTGTGAGCTCCCTTCAGGAAACACGGCCCAAAGCCAGGAATGATCAGCTCCCATGTTTAGCCTGAACAATACAACTTTGGTATACTCCCTGGAGCCATCAGTTTACATAGAAACAAATCTAGTCTTCTCCCTTGAACCACTGTTGGTTCTCTACAAAAACCCTACTCATGCTGAAGTGAGTGTTCTGATGCCTGGATCCAAAATCTGCATCAGTTCCACTGGGACTTCATCTTCTCCTGACTGATCGTGCTGGGGGCTCTGCCTGTCTCCAGCACTCTGGACCCTCAGCTACCACCACCACCTGGGACCCCCAATCGATTCAAGCTTCACGGAGTGGTGAGAACCCAGCTCTCTCGCTCTCTCTCTGGGTGTAGCCTTCTGACCCTGACTTGTGTGATCAGTTACAGTTTTCTAAACCTGACTTTTATAATCAAGTGTAAGTTAGATTGAATATTATCACTGTTCTGTTTGTTTGGCTCCCCTGTGGTTATTACCTGTCAATAAATAACTTTCATGATTAAGCTGGTTGTTTCTCTCCCCACCCCAGCCCCCCATGGGTGTTTTTTGGTTTCCCCATTCGCTCTGCAGCAACGCTTCCCGTACCTAAGCTAAAGGATCCCTGCAGCACCCCAAAATCCTGTGGGGTTTGCTCATCAAGTGGGTTACTAGCAGAACAATTGTGACATGAAAGTGGGGATAGGGACTGTACGAGGAGACTTTGGCAAACCAGTAAAGTGCTTGAAACCACTCTGGCTTAGTGTTAAAGGCGGCCTAGTCAGCAAGCTGTCAATTGGCCATTCAGCGATCTCAGCTTGACCAAGGCAGGAGGGGAGGGGGGTTGGGGTGTCACAGAAAGGGCAGCTTGACCCCGTGTCCTTCCTGATAAGAATTGTGATGAAGTTGCTGATACAAGCATTTTAGAAGAGCAGGATGTGCCCCAGGAATGTCTGTTGGGGTCTCAAGGCTGCAAACTCTGGAAAAACCCACACCTGGTTAGTCAATAATCAGAAGGAGCCTCTTGCTTGCCCATTGGAACTGCTTGCTTAACAAGTTTTCTTTAAGGGACATGTCATTCTATTACTAAGTTTGAGGTAGTTGGACTCTTTTCGGACTCTCCCTCTGGATACATCTTGCGGTCCCCACCGGCAGATGGAAGATTTGGCCACCGGAAGCCTGCCACTGTGTCACTCGAGCGCCACACTCAGCTCTGGTAATTATCAAGGGTTGGGGGTGTTTTATTAACCTGTTGTGGACATGTGTAAGTGCTTGAGACTAAGTAAAGTTTATCTTTAAGTGAAAGCACTCTTGCGTTGTCCTGTTTGTGCAGCCATCGATCGGTTGGACAGCCGTGTCTCCCCTGATTTATTTCCTGACACCACCTCGCACAGAGTAAAAGTTACCCAGAGCTTTGGGTTGAAAGAACCCCGGGTAACAGGATGTGCTGAACCTGGGACCTATGAGGGTGGCAGCTTGGAAGTGCTGCTCGACCCAGCCTGCTCAGGTGGGCTCTATTCCAGTGCAGTGCCCATGGCAGATGAGGGTGACAGCTTGGAGGTGCTGTTTGACCCAGCCTGCTGAGTCCAGGGACATGTAAGGGGTCAGCTTGGGAGTGCTGATTAACCCGGTCATCTCAGATGTGCTCTGTTAACGGGTGCGTGCGTGCGTGCGTGCGAGAGAGAGATTCTGGGGTTGGAAGAACCCAGCCCTGGGGAACCTAGCTCCGGCAGGATAGCTCCATTGGGAAGGAACTTGCAGCAAGGAGCAGTGGAGCTCTGTATGAGAACACAAGTGACACAAGCAGCACATTGATAGAATTACAGAACACCCCCACCCCTCAAAAAAAGTAACCCTAATAAATGAGCATACCCGAAAGTAACAGGCAAAGCTGGTAACAATATGTTCTCCACCAACATCTGTTATTTGCAACTGAGATTCTTGTACGTTGCTGTTACATGCAGTCCGATAGACAAGTTGGTAAGCACCTCTGGATGTGATTGAGGGTCAAATGAGTTTGTCATATTGTTGATGACATGGTTGGTAAGAGCTGCAACATGCTGGTCATCCCACTTTAGTGCAGAGGGAAGAACTTGTTTGTGGAGTTCTTCCTCATTGCTTCTTGCTAGGCCACTTTTCTCTTACAACTTTTCCATATTCACTCGGGATGTGTCTTGTGGGGGTCCCTCTGACAAGGGCTGGCTTCTTCCTTCTCAGTCCTATCAACCCCACTGCTGCCCTTTGAATCTTTGATGACAATTTTCTCTGTTCCCATGTCACTCCACATTCCACTGAAAGAACCAGGAGTCTGACGCACAGCAAATTCCCCAGATTCAAAGGCACTGCTTACTTCTTCAGAGAGATTTAACATATCAGGAATGTAGATTGGTATCCACCTGGTATCGTTGGGCCTGTTTGCAATAAAATAGTATGGAAGCATGGCACACTGCCTTTGTAGGTGAAATTTCCAATCACTCTCTTGCTCTTCATGGACATTTAGAAGTAATCTCTCCCAGAACTTGATGGGTATACCCCCATGTCAGAAATTCCTCCAGTACTTGTAGCACATGCTGACTTATAGCATCATCACGCTCTTTCATGACATGTTGTAAGAACTCAATGTCTTCAGACTCAAACACCTGGAGTATCACCCAACATTTGCCAGACAAATGCTGGAACTACATGGTTCCACTTCCCTGCTCACACCATTTAACAAATGAATAAAGTTTCAAAGCACTCAGAGTCAAGCCAGGTAGAGCCCGGCTGAAGTTGTTACCAGCAAGCATTTGATCTGCAGTACAAGCTGTGTACACATCAGAATCAAGAAGATCTCGCAATCCTGCATTTCCCCAGCATTTCCCAATACATGCAATAAACCAGCACAGGGTGTGAAAACCACCCAGGCAAATCATATTGATACTAAGTTCATTTGGGAGAGTCCAGTTCACAAGCTGAGCAACAGCACACAGCGGCTGATCCACAGTTTGAATGGCATGCTGCTGTCCGAGAGCTGCTGACATTTCCTTACATTTCAGCATTGTAGTATAGACTGTGGCCGTGGCAGCTGGTTCGGCATCCACAGTAGGTCCCATATGCAACTGTTGTATAGGGGCTCTTCTTTGTTGCAAGCTTGTGGTTGAAACTAATCGAAAATGAAATTACCTGAGTGTGAAAATATCAACGTCATTTGGTATTGGTAGACCATCATGAGGTAGTCGTCTTAAAAGACATCAGCAGAGATCTCAGACAGAATTAATTTTTAGGCAAACAGTTTATTTCGCAAGTACTTTTTCCATAGCGATTCGGTTCAGGATGTGTTCTAGGTTTTCCAAATGGTGCACACTGCATAAGAAACTAACTGCCTAGGGAGAGTAAGTGACTTTTTCCTTTCACACACTTTTAGTCCAGCATCAGAAGAAATATCACTATCAGCAGACTGCTCTTGAAATACCAATCTAGCCATTGAATGGAAGGTGTTCTTTCCATCAAGGGTGTCTATGCTGCATGTCTATCTCAGCAGCAGCAGCAGCAGCAGCTCCTTCATGGATGAGATTTCTGCCAGCATTAAGTGATGAACTGCCTCAGCTCATCACAATTGATGCAGAATCCAAGAAGATGTAGTATGTCAGTTAAATTGTGAGACTGGGTCATTTGGTGTAGCTGTGCAGCAAGGTGTATGTGCAGTGATGTGATATTTAACAGTTCCAAAACTACTATGTACTCCACAAATGAGAGGCACCTTCTATCACGCAGACTAGAAACTACATTGTAGGTACAAAGCTTACAAATGGAGAAGCATTACATTAGGAATTCACAAAAATTTCTATCTACCCACTATGTAGTACAAACTATGGGCATGCAGCCTACTGCTACTGTTGCACAACCTTCATTGTGTTACCTTACAATGCTTAATTAACATCCCGACAGAGAGACAGGTGAACAAGCAACTTATGTCTGATAGAAAACCTCTTTCTCCACCTCTGTTGTGATGCAGATGCTATGAACACATTTCCAGGATATACACACATATGTAACCTCTCGCACAATAACTGCACATACATTTCACGCCAATAGCAATGACCAGCATGCCCTTGGCTTTCATTTGAGACCTCACATGGACATTCTTTTGTGAATGAGTCTGTGCAGACCAAAATAAGGGTATTCTTGTATTCTGTTGGCATTAACAGGTTCTTGGGTCACAACTCATTTATCCAGTTTAGCTGTTTGAAGAGACTGTGGATAGGACAATGGGACCCCTCCCTAGGCAAAGCTTCAAAACCACTGATAACCAGAGGCATTACAATATCATTCCCGCACCTCTTAGGGACTTCCTGGGAAACCCACTTAGTTTTAAGTATCAGAGGGGTAGCCGTGTTAGTCTGGTTCTGTAGAAGCAGCAAAGAATCCTGTGGCACCTTATAGACTAACAGACGTTTTGCAGCATGAGCTTTCATGGGTGAATACCCACTTCTTCAGATGCAAGCAGTGGAAATGTCCAGGGGCAGGTAAATATAAGCAAGCAAGAAGCAAGCTAGAGATAACGAGGTTAGATCAATCAGGGAGGATGAGGCCCTGTTCTAGCAGTTGAGGTGTGAAAACCAAGGGAGGAGAAACTGGTTCTGTAATTGGCAAGCCATTCACAGTCTTTGTTTAGTCCTGAGCTGATGGTGTCAAATTTGCAGATGAACTGGAGCTCAGCAGTTTCTCTTTGAAGTCTGGTTCTAAAGTTTTTTTGCTGCAGGATGGCCACCTTAAGGTCTGCTATTGTGTGGCCAGGGAGGTTGAAGTGTTCTCCTACAGGTTTGTGTATATTGCCATTCCTAATGTCTGATTTGTGTCCATTTATCCTTTTCCTTAGAGACTGTCCAGTTTGGCCGATGTACATAGCAGAGGGGCATTGCTGGCATATGATGGCATATATTACATTGGTGGATGTGCAGGTGAATGAACCGGTGATGGTGTGGCTGATCTGGTTAGGTCCTGTGATGGTGTTGCTGGTGTAGATATGTGGGCAGAGTTGGCATCGAGGTTTGTTGCATGGGTTGGTTCCTGAGCTAGAGTTACTATGGTGCAGTGTGCAGTTGCTGGTGAGAATATGCTTCAGGTTGTCAGGTTGTCTGTGGGCGAGGACTGGCCTGCCACCCAAGGCCTGTGAAAGTGTGGGATCATTGTCCAGGATGGGTTGTAGATCTCTGATGATGCGTTGGAGGGGTTTTAGCTGGGGACTGTATGTGATGGCCAGTGGAGTCCTGTTGGTTTCTTTCTTGGGTTTGTCTTGCAGTAGGAGGCTTCTGGGTACACGTCTGGCTCTGTTGATGTGTTTCTTTTTTTCCTCATGTGGGTACTGTAGTCTTGAGAATGCTTGGTGGAGATTTTCTAGGTGTTGGTCTCTGTCTGCGGGGTTAGAGCAGATACGGTTGTACCTCAGTGCTTGGCTGTAGACAATGGATCTTGTGGTGTGTCCGGGATGGAAGCTGGAGGCATGAAGGTAGGCATAGCGGTCGGTAGGTTTTCGGTATAGGGTGGTGTTAATGTGACCATCACTTATTTGCACTGTGGTGTCTAGGAAAACACTTAGTTTTAAAAGTTCAAAGGACATTAGGATCTTTAGGGCCGGTTTTGTTCAACATCTTTATTAATGATCTGGACAATGGGATAGATTTCACCCTCAGCAAGTTCACGGCTGACACTAAGCTGGGGGGAGAGGTACATATACTCGAGGGTAGGAATAGGATCTAAAGGATTAGGCCAAAAGAAATCTGAGGAGGTTCAACAAGGGAAAATGCAGGGTCCTGCACTTAGGATGGAAGAATCCTATGTACCGCTACAGGCTGGGGACTGACTGACAAAGCAGCAGCTCTGCAGAAAAGGACCTGGAGATTACAGTGGATGAGAAGCTGGATATGAGTCAGCGGTGTGCCCTTGTTGCCAAAAAGGCCAACGGCATATTGGGCTGTATTAGTAGGAGCATTGCCAGCAGATCGAGGGAAGTGATTATTCCCCTCTATTTGACACTGGTGAGGCCACACCTGGAGTACTGCGTCCAGTTTTGGGCCCCCCACTACAGAAAGGATGTGGACAAATTGCAGAGAGTCCAGCAGAGGGCAATGAAAATTATCAGGGGGCTGGAGCACATGATTTACGAGGAGAGGCTGAGGGAACTGGGCTTGTTTAATCTGCAGAAGAGAAGAGTGAGGGTTTGATAGCAGCCTTCAACTACCTGAAGAGGATGGATCTCGGCTGTTCTCAGTGGTGGCAGATAACAGAGCAATGGTCTCAAATTGCAGTGGGGGAAGTCTAGGTTGGATATTATGAAACACTATTTTACTAAGACGGTGGTGAAGCACTGGAATGGGTTACCTAAGTAGGTGGTAGAATCTCCATCCTTAGAGGTTTTTAAGGTCAGGCTTGACAAAGCCCTGGCTGGGATGATTTAGTTGGGGATTGGTCCTGCTTTGAGCAGGGGGTTGGACTAGATGACCTCCTGAGGTCTCTTCAAGGTCCCCTGGGAGAATAACATGACGGGGAAAGGAGTCGAGGAAAGCTGGCTGTATTTTAAAGAATCCTTACTGAGGCTGCAGGAACAAACCATCCCCATGTGTAGGAAGAAAAGTAAATATGGCAGGTGATCAGCTTGGCTTAACAGTGAAATCCTTGCTCGTCTTAAACACAAAAAAACAGCTTACAAGAAGTGGAAGATTGGACAAATAACCAGGGAGGAGTATAAAAGTATTGCTCAGGCATGCAGGAGTGAAATTAGGAAGGCCAAATCACACTTGGAGATGCAGCTAGCCGGAGATGTTAGGAGTAACAAGAAGGGTTTCTTCAAGTACGTTAGCAACAAGAAGAAAGTCAAGGAAAGTGTGGGCCCCTTGCTGAATGAGGGAGGGAACCTAGTGACAGAGGATGAGGAGAAAGCTAGTGTACTCAATGCTTTTTTTGCCTCTGTCTTCACAGACCAAGTCAGCTCCCAGACAGCTGCACTCTGCAGCACGGTATGGGGAGGAGGTGACCAGCTCTCTGTGGAGAAAGAAGTAGTTTGGGACTATTTAGAAAAGCTGGACGAGCACAAGTCCATGGGGCCGGATGCACTGCATCCAAGGGTGCTAAAGGAGCTGGCCGATGAGATTGCAGAGCCATTGGCCATTATCTTTGAAAAATCATGGCAATCGGGGGAGGTCCCGGATGACTGGAAAAAAGCTAATGTAGTGCCCATCTTTAAAAAAGGGAAGAAGGAAGATCCAGGGAACTACAGGCCAGTCAGTCTCACCTCAGTCCCTGGAAAAATCATGGAACAGGTCCTCAAGGAATCAATTCTGAACCACTTAAAGGAGGGGAAAGTGATCAGGAACAGTCAGCATGGATTCACCAAGGGCAAGTCATGCCTGACTAACCTCATTGCCTTCTATGATGAGATAACCGGCTCTGTGGATGAGGGGAAAGCAGTGGATGTGCTATTTCTGGACTTTAGCAAAGCTTTTGATACAGTCTCCCACAGTATTCTTGCCAGCAAGTTAAAGAAGTATGGGCTGGATGAATGGACGGTAAGCTGAATAGAAAACTGGATAGATGGTCGGGCTCAACGGGTAGTGATCAATGGTTCCATGTCTAGTTGGCAGCTGGTATCAAGTGAAGTGCCCCAAGGATCGGTGCTGGGGCCGGTTTTGTTCAATATCTTCATTAACGATCTGGAGGATGGTGTGGACTGCATCCTTGGCAAGTTTGCAGATGACACTAAACTGGGAGGAGTGGTTGATACGCTGGAGGGTAGGGATAGGATACAGAGGGACCTAGACAAATTAGAGGATTTGGCCAAAAGAAATATGATGAGGTTGAACAAGGACAAGTGCAGAGTCCTGCACTTAGGACGGAAGAATCCCATGCACTGCTACAGACTAAGGACCGAATGGCTGGGCAGCAGTTCTGCAGAAAAGGACCTTGGGGTTATGGTGGACGAAAAGCTGAATATGAGTCAACAGTGTGCCCTTGTTGCCAAGAAGGCTAATGGCATTTAGGGTTGTATAAGTAGGGGCATTTCCAGCAGATCGAGGGATGTGATCATTCCCCTCTATTCAGCACTGGTGAGGCTGTGTCCAGTTTTGGGCCCCACACTACAAGAAGAATGTGGATAAATTGGAGAGAGTCCAGCGGAGGGCAACAAAAATGATTAGGGGGCTGGAGCACATGACTTATGAGGAGAGGCTGAGGGAACTGGGATTCTTTAGCCTGCAGAAGAGAAGAATGAGGGGGGATTTGATAGCTGCTTTCAACTACCTGAAAGGGGGTTCCAAAGAGGATGGATCTAGACTGTTCTCAGGGATGGCAGATGACAGAACAAGGAGTAATGGTCTCAAGTTGCAGAGGGGGAGGTTTAGGTTGGACATTAAGAAAAACTTTTTCACTAGTAGGGTGGTGAAGAACTGGAATGGGTTACCTAGGGAGGTGGTGGAATCTCCTTCCTTAGAGGTTTTTAAGGTCAGGCTTGACAAAGCCCTGGCTGGGATGATTTAGTTGGGTTTGGTCCTGCTTTGAGCAGGGGGTTGGACTAGATGACCTCCTGAGGTCCCTTCCAACCCTGAGGCCTGGTCCACACTAGGACTTTAATTCGAATTTAGCAGCGTTAATTCGAATTAACCGCGCACCCGTCCACACCAGGAAGCCATTTAATTCGACCTAGAGGGCTCTTTAGTTCGACTTCTGTACTCCACCCCGACGAGGGGAGTAGCGCTAAATTCGACATGGCTATGTCGAATTAGGCTAGGTGTGGATGCAAATCGAACTTAGTAGCTCCGGGAGCTATCCCACAGTGCACCACTGTGTTGACGCTCTGGACAGCAGTCCGAGCTCAGATGTTCTGATCAGCCATACAGGAAAAGCCCCGGGAAAGTTTGAATTCCTTTTCCTGTCTGGCCAGTTTGAATCTCATTTCCTGTTTGGACATCGTGGCGAGCTCAGCAGCACTGGCAGCGATGCAGAGCTCTCCAGCAGAGGTGTCCATGCAATCTCAGAGTAGAAAGAGGGCCCCAGCATGGACTGACCGGGAAGTCTTGGATCTGATCGCTGTGTGGGGCGATGAGTCTGTGCTTTCGGAGCTGCGCTCCAAAAAACGGAATGCAAAGACCTACGAGAAGGTCTCCAAAGCCATGGCACTCAGAGGATACAGCCGGGATGCAACGCAGTGCCGCGTGAAAATCAAGGACCTGAGACAAGGCTACCAAAAAATCAAAGCGGCAAACGGACGCTCCGGAGCCCAGCCCCATACATGCCGCTTCTACGAGGCACTGCATCCCATTCTCGGTGGGTCTGCCACCACTGCCCCACCAGTGACCGTGGACTCTGAGGATGGGATACTGTCGACGGGCAGTTCCTCGGCGATGTTCGCCGATGGGGAAGATGAGGAAGGGTTTGTGGAGGACGAGGCAGGCGACAGCGCTTACAATACTGCTTTCCCCGACAGCCAGGATCTCTTCATCACCCTCACAGAGATCCCCTACCAACCCTCCCCGGCCGTTACCCCGGACTCTGAATCAGGGGAAGGATCAGTCTGTAAGTGTTATAAACAAGTAAACATTTATTTTTTAAAAAACAGGAATGAAAACTATATGAAAAGAAGGTCAATGCATATGGGGATAGAACAAAAATCCTCTTGGGACATTTCCACGAAGCTCTCGGAGAGGTAATCGAAAAGCCTCCGAATGAGGTTCCTGGGGAGAGGTGCCTTATTGGGTGCTCCGTGGAAGCACACTCTTCCGCGCCAGGCCATCCTGAGGTATAGTGGGAGCATTGCCTCGACGAGCATGGCAGCATATGGCCCTGGTCTGTGCAGGGATTCACGCAGCATGCGCTCTCTGTTTCTCCTGGTGACCCGCCTCAGGGTGATCTCGCTCGGCGACTGCTGCATCTAATTAGGGGAATTAGTGTAATGTTACTGTTGTGAATGCTTGACTTTTCCTTTGCATAACAATGACCGTCGTTTAACAGCCACGTGTTGGAGGATGCAGAGGAAAAGCATACAGGGATCTTTCCTGGGGACAGCCGCGAGGGGCTGGAACATGGTCAGACTTTATGCTTTCCAGATTGCCTGCAGCAGGAGGGCACTGCTATCCATTAATTGTTAAGCAGCCTAAAGTTTACGGCTTACCAGGCCTGGCTGCTACACGGATTCTGCTGTCCTGCACCGCTTGTCCGATCTCCAGTGCAAGGCCCCAGGCAATGAAAGCGAATGCCGAAAATTTCTAGCTTGTCCTGAGAGCATATGAGATTAGGTGCCCTGTATGGTCTTGTTCACAGAAACTGTGTAGACTGTGTTCAGTGTTCGCAAACATGTATCTTTGCAAGGAAATCACTTCCTTTTTCACATCACACAGCTGCGGCTCTTTCCCGAACTGCCCCTGCATCCCCCTCACAGAGGCTGGCGCAGATTAGGCGGCGAAAGAAAAAGACTCGGGACGAGATGTTCGCTGAACTGATGTCCTGCTCCAGAGCCGAGGCGGCCCAGCAGAGCCAGTGGAGGGAGACCCTCTCTCAGCAGCAGCGCTCACACAGCGAACGGGAGGACAGGTGGCGGCAGGAAGACCAGCAGGCGACTCAAACGCTGCTTGGACTAATGAGGGAGCAAACGGACACGCTCCGGCGCCTTGTGGATGTTCTGCAGGACCGCAGGCAGGAGCAGAGAGCCCCCCTGAACTGTATCTGCAACCGCCCTCCCCCGCCACAAAGTCCTGTCCCCACCTCACCCAAAATTACAAGAAGGAGGGGCACTAGGGGCCGTGAAAACTGTCACTCCACCCCAGCAGAGCGCTCATGTACCAAACAGCTCTCATTCCCTAAAGTATGAGAATTGCTTCCCTTCCTGGCTAACCCGATCCCAAACCCCAGTTTCATCCCCCAACTGTGTAGTTGAGTATTAAAAATAGTTTGCTGTTCATTACTGTTTCCGTCATCTTTCTTTGCAGAAGACTTTGTGAGGGGGGGGAGGGGTTTGTTAATTGCATAGGACAGCCACCATTAACAGGGTACAGACATGGGAGAAGGATCAACAGCAGGTCACACACAGAGTGCAGTCAGTAGGCACCCGGGTCACTCTGCGAGGTGTCTGCTGCCCCAGGTCAGTGTGGGAGGTGTATGTTGACCCAGGGTCCGAGCGCATGGCATCCAAAAATGGCAAGGCAGGCTGCCCTTACCATGCCCTTCCACTCCAGCCATGCCCTTCCACTCCGATGCCCTGAGCCCCAGCCAGAGCCATCATCCCCCCACACCTGCTCAACCTTCCCACACACCCCTCACCCCTTCCTGCAAACCCACCCCTTCCTGCACACCCTCCTGTAACCGTCCTCCCTCCAGAGACCGCTGTAGGAGCAGGAGCCAGTCAGTCCTCGAGTGTAGAAGCGGTCTGTACATCACTGCACACCGTACACACCACAGTGTGCGTCCCTGTTTGAACCCTTGAATGCAAATTCTTTAGTAAAGAAAACTTTGTTAATTAAAAATGTTCAAATAACTTTATTTTTATACGTCTGTTGGAAGGGGGGAAACCTGGTGAACGGGGTATGTAACCGCTGAAAAAAGTGAATAGTAACTGAAACAGGGGCAGGTTCAGCCTCTCTGTAAAGAGACTGGACAGTCACAAGTTACCCTGCTCTCTGAGGAACCTAGCTTTCAAAGCCTCCCGGATGCGCAGCGCTTCCCGCTGGGCTCTTCTAATTGCACGGGTGTCTGGCTGAGCGTAATCAGCAGCCAGGCGATTTGCCTCAACCTCCCATCCCGCCATAAAGGTCTCCCCCTTGCTCTCACAGAGATTGTGGAGCACACAGCAAGCTGCAATAACAATGGGGATATTGTTTTCACTGAGATCCGAGCGAGTCAGTAAGCTCCTCCATCTCCCCTTCAGACGTCCGAAAGCACACTCCACCACCATTCTGCACTTGCTCAGCCGGTAGTTGAAGAGCTCCTTGTCACTGTCCAGGGCGCCTGTATAGGGCTTCATGAGCCAGGGCATTAGCGGGTAGGCTGGGTCCCCGAGGATCACTGTAGGCATCTCCACATCCCCAACAGTTATTTTGCGGTCCGGGAAGAAACTACCTTCCTGCAGGCGTCTAAACAGACCAGAGTTCCTGAACACACGCGCGTCATGAACCTTACCCGGCCACCCAACGTAGATGTTGGTAAAACATCCCCTATGGTCCACCAGTGCTTGCAGCACCATTGAAAAGTAGCCCTTTCGGTTAATATACTGGCTGGCCTGGTGGGCTGGTCCCAGGATAGGGATGTGAGTCCCATCTATAGCCCCTCCGCAGTTTGGGAATCCCATCGCGGCGAAGCCATCTATGACGACCTGGACGTTTCCCAGGGTCACTACCTTTGAGAGCAGTTGCTCAACGATTGCGTGGGCTACTTGCATCACAGCAACCCCCATGGTAGATTTGCCCACGCCAAAGTGGTTCGCTACTGACCGGTAGCTGTCTGGCGTTGCAAGTTTCCAGAGGGCTATGGCCACTCGCTTCTGCACAGTCAGGGCTGCTCGCATCCGGGTGTCCTGGCGCTTCAGGGCAGGGGACAGCAAGTCACACAGTTCAAGGAAAGTGCCCTTACGCATCCTGAAGTTTCGCAGCCACTGTGATTCATCCCAGACCTGCAGCACTATGCGGTCCCACCAGTCCGTGCTTGTTTCCCGGGCCCAGAATCGCCGTCCCATAGCATGAACGTGACCCATTGCCACCATGATCTCCGCGGCGTGGGATCCCGTGCTTTGTGAGAGGTCTGTGCCACTCTGAGACTTCATGTCCTCACCGTGCTGCCGGAGCCTCCTCGCCCGATTTCTCAGGAGCTGACTGTGGAAGAGGTGGACGATTAGGTGCGAGGAGTTGACAACGGCCATAACTGCAGCGATGATCGCAGCGGGCTCCATGCTCGCAGTGCTGTGGCGTCCGTGCTGTCACTGACCAGAAAAGTGCACGAACAGATTTCCCGCCGGCGCTTTCAGGGAGAGAGGGCGGGAGTGACGGTTGAATGACGACAGTTACCCAAAACCACCCTCGAAACATTTTTCCCCCAGCAGGCATTGGGGGCTCTACCCAGCATTCCAATGGGAAGCGGGGACTGCGGGAACTGTGGGATAGCTGCCCAGAATGCACCACTTCCAATGTCGACGCTTGCCCCGTTAGTGTGGACTCACAAAGTCGAATTAGTGTCCTTAGTGTGGATACACAAATTCGAATTCATAAGGTCGAATCCACAAATTCGACCTAAGTTAAATCGAACTACTCTTGTAGTGTAGACATACCCTGAGATTCTATGATTCTTCGAACCCTAATTTTCTCTGATTCTATGATCTTCACATGATTTCCAAACAATCAAACAATGCTGCATAAACAATTGCAGTTTTAATACAATGGAGCCGATAGGCATTAAACTTAACTCAGTAAAGTTTATCTTAATTCCATAAGGTTTTCCAGAGTATTGCAGGATACTGTCCTATCTGTCACACAGACTCTGGACATGGAGACCTCTGTGTGACGAGGCGGTTCTGGCGGGACCCAACTGAGAGTGCCAATTCAGGACCAATTGCTCAAACAGGGCAGTCACAGCCCAAGGCTGGGGTTTTTCCACCTCTAAGGCAAACCAAACCAGCCAGACAAAAATGACTTCGGTTTCACCCCACTGGCTAACCACAAGTCACACAAGCAATTTCCTTAGACACTCCAGTCTCCCAGTATCACCACCAGTGCCACTCGTCCTGGGGATGAATGGTTATAAAAACCAACACCCCAATAAAAGAAAAAGGTCCTCTCGATCCCAAAGAATCAAGCCCCAGACCCAGGTCAATATACACATCAGATCTTACCCACAAATCATGCTGTTGCCAATCCTTTAGAATCTAAAATCTAAAGGTTTATTCATAAAGGGAAAAAGGTAGAGATGCGAGCTAGAATTGGTTAAGTGGAATCAATTACATACAGTAATGGCAAAGTTCTTAGTTCAGGCTTGTAGCAGTGATGGAGTAAACTGCAGGTTCAAATCAAGTCTCTGGAGTACATCCCCCACTGGGATGGGTCATCAGTCCCTTGTGTAGAGTTTAAGTTTGTAGCAAAGTCCCTCCAGAGGTAATAAGCAGGATTGAAGACAAGCTGGAGATGAGGCATTAGCCTTATATAGGCTTTTCCAGGTGTAAGAACCTCTTTGTCCTTACTGTGGAAAATTACAGCAAAATGGAGTTTGGAGTCACATGGGCAAGTCCCTGCATACTTTGCTGAGTCACAAGGCGTGTCTGCCTTCTCTCAATGGGTCAATTGTGTAGCTGATGGTCCTTAATGGGCCATCAAGCAGGCTAGGCAGAGCTAACCCCAACTTGTCTGGGATGTCACCCAGAAGCAGAGCACAAATACAAAATACAGACAGTACAGAGCCAATACTCATAACTTCAACTACAAAATGATACATACATATAGACAGCATAATCGTAACCAGCAACCCATAACCTGGTCTTAGACACCTTATATGACCCCCTTTACCTAAGATTTGGTGCCACTACAGGACCTTGGTTGCAAACCATGTTCTATATGGTCCCAGTTTATATCAATAACGTCACACTCTGTCACAGAGGAAACACTCACAAGCTCTTTGATATATTACACTATGCTGTTCCCGCCAGGACAGCCGCTCCACCCAGCAACAATGGCACCCTGGCCCCAGCAAATGCATGGTGGCAGACACCTGCTCCACTCCCTCCGACAGCTAAGAGAATAGAGAAGTGCTATCCGGTACCACAGAAGGGGCTCAAGCAGTTCATCACAAACCATGCTCCTTGGTGGTTTCCGCTGTTCAACAGAACCCCCAAAGGAAAAGACTCCAAGAGACTGGACTCACCTGGTCAGTGTCAGTACCGTTACACATCGTCAGCTACCCAGCCCCCTTCACTGAGTAAAATTACTTGACATGGACAGGGCCGGTGCTATCATTAAGGCGAACTAGGCGGTTGCCTAGGGCTCCAAGATTTGCGGGTGCCAAAAAGCGGTGCCCCCAATTTTTTTTTATATAGCAGTTCCTCCCCGAGCGCGCGGTCGCTGCTCCACCTGTCCCACCTCCCAGGCTTGTAGCACCAATCAGCTGTTTGGTGCCACAAGCCTGGGAGGAGAATTAGATCGGGGGCAGCGTGCTCGGGGAGGACGCGGAGCAGAAGTGAAGAGGTGCCACACAGCTCCCTGGGCCGGGGTGGTGGAGAGCTGCCTCAGGGTGGGGGGGGAGCTGCCACAGGGCTCCCCACCCCAGCTCACCTCTGCTCTGCCTCCTCCCTGAGCACACCGCCCCCGCTCTAATTCTCCCTCCTCCCAGGCTTGCGGCGTGCTCGGGGAGGACGCAGAGCAGAGGTGAGCTGGGGTGGGGAGGTGCTGCACAGCTCCCCGGGGGGGGGGGGAACTGCCATGCGGGGGTTCCTCAGGGTGGAGGGGAGGGCGGGGAGCTGCCGCAGAGCTGGGGGCGGGGGCAAGGTGGAAGTTTCGCCTAGGGCACGAAACTTCCTTGCTCCGGCCCTGGACATGGAATAGAGAGTGTCCCTGTTTATTTCCAAGCTTCCACAAGATGCCAGCAGGGAGCTGAAAGACATCACCACCAGGGCCAGCTGGTTTCCCAGCAAGCAGCCATAGATATCTTGGACACAGCATCAAGGTCCACGGCCAACACTGTGACATCATGGAGGGCTTTGCAGCTCCACACCCCGGGCACCCCGAGAGGGGTGCAACATGCCATTGAGGACTTGCCCTTTGAGGGAACGGAATGGTTTGGCAAGTGCACCGATGAGGTCTTGCACTCCCTCAAGGACTGTAGAGCTCCACTCCACCCACTGAGCATGTATACATCTGCCCCAAGCCACAAGGCCTTTACGTATCAAAGGCAGAGAGCACCTACCTACTCCCAAAATAGGCCCTCTGAATATCTACCTAGAAAGAAGACTAGACACTCCAGACAAAGGCCTCATCATTCTGGACCGTCAATCACTCCACACCACCTTCTAGGCAGCAGGCCTGAAAAGAGGATAGAGAGCCACAATCAAACCCCTCAGGAGCCGACCCCCTTCCTTTGGAGGCTGCCAGGCCTTTTACCATTGGGATTGGTCTGCCCTAGCAATGGACAGAAGGGGGTTGGAAGAGGTTACCCACGGCTACCACATCCAGTTTCAGTCCTTCCCACCTACTCTGATGCTTCTCTGTCCCTCTTCAGGGAGCCTTCTCATAAAAGCCAACTGAAGGGAGATGTGGTGTTTCTGCTTCATCTATGACCCATAGAGGAGGTAGCCCTGCAGTACAGGGGAAGAAGCTTCTACTCCAGATATTTCCCTAAGAAAAAAGGGAATCATCATCCTGTCCTTGACCTGCAAAGATTGAACAAATATATCTGCAGTCTTTGATTCAGGATGGTAACACATCACATCACATCAACCCTTCCCTGCAGGCTCATGACTGGTTTGTGGCTTGCAGGATGCATCCTGCGGGAAGTAACTGCAATTCACAGTGAGGCCCCAGCAGCACAAAGGTTTACCATTAGGTCTCTCTACAGCACGGAGAGTCCTTACAAAACACCTAGCAGTGGTGGTGGTGACAGACTAGAGGAGACAGCACATCAAACTCCATCTATACTTAGATATCAAACACAGATCTCATCAGGATGTCTCCTCAGCCCTGAGCCACGTTCTCCAGCAGCTCAACCAGCTGGGTCTTCTAGTAAGCCACAAAAAGTCACCTCGTTCCATCACAGACAGAATTCATAGGGCCTTTGATTGACTCCAAAATCAATAAAGGCATGCATATCTTCCTGAAGATAGGTTTCAATCTCTACAGTCAATAACCACTGGCATCAGACTGCACCCCTCAACTACAGTGCAGAGCTGTCTCAGACTGATGGACCACATGTTGGCCTGCATTTATGTGACGCCACTTCTCAGACTTCACCTACCTTTGTTACAAATCTGGCTACAGTCAATCTGTTCTCCTACAAGGCTTTAAATGATCATGAGAGTCATGGTCCTGCTACAATTCGCATCAGCACTGGCCTAGTGGCTAGATCCCAAAATCATTCAAAGGGGAGTACCCTTCTCTACCCTCCCCTGACAATGACACTGATCACGGACACATCAAGAACAGGTTGGGCACCCATCTGAAACTCTCCAGATAAAGGAATCTGGTCCCAAAAGAACACGACCCTTCACATAAACAGCCTGGAGCTGCGAGCGATAAAATGAGTTTGCATGGCATTCCAGCCTGCCCTACGGAATTCCACAGGGCGTATCTTACCAGACAGAACGTCTGCAATGTATTACATAGGGGCATGCGCTCATCACTGCATGTCAAGACAGACATGCTGTCACTGTCAAGCATTCTTCATCTTCCAGGAATCAGCAACAATCTAGAAGACTTCCTAAGCAGACAATCCATGACCAGCCACAAGAGGTGACTGCAAAGCTCCATCATCAAACCAGTATTTCACCAGAGGGGAAATCCCAAAATAAATTTGTTTGACACCAAAGATAACAGGGAGAGGGGGTGCTGTGCATGACACATTCCTCATACCTTGGAATCAAGGGCTCATGTATGCTTTCCCACCAATTCTTGCGATAACCAGGGTAATACACAAGATGAGATGGACTAATCCTGCTAGCTCCATACTGGCCAAGACAATTCTGACTAACAAACCTTCTCTGGATGTGTATTCAACTGTCTTTCCACTTCCAGACTGTCCAGAAATAATGTCATAGAACCAAGGTCAGATACTGCATCCACACCCAAATTCACTGCATTTAAATAAAATAAATAAATTTGACAGTGTAGATGTTGGCTGGTTGAGTGCTACTGATGGAAACTGCTCCCTACATATACAAGCAAGTGTTCTGCAAAGCAGGGAGCCTTTTGTGAGGATTTACTCCTTGAAATAGAAATTATTCTCAATCTGAGCAGCTCAGCACAATCTTGGCCGGGGAAGGCTTCTATACCAAAGTTGAAAGACAATTTAGCTGAAAACCTTCAAACTTCAGCCATTTTTGCTACTCCCAAGTCTAAAAAAAATAGTTAGGATGTTTTCTTCTTCACCTCTCTTGAACCTGAAAAGAGCTAAATTACATTTTTTTTCAACGACAACAACAACAAAAAAGTTAGTCACCTTTGGACTGAGACCAAGCACAGAAAATTTCAGCCCAAAGCAACATTGTTCAGAAAGTTATGAGCATCGGAAAGTAGGGGGTCATATTGTAATGGAAACTGTTTTGTGACTATCTGCACATCTGTACATTGGATAGAAGAGCTATGTATACACACAAATCCTGCTTTGATTTGGGACAGGGACTATTTGTGTTATATGTGACAGTGCCTACCACTTTGCTGCGGAGGAGTTGACTGCCCTGTAAACGTGTACTATTAAAGTGGCACATGTACAATCTGTGTATACCATTATGGCAGGATGGACTATGTCTGGAAGCCCCCCAGCTGGAGGCCCTGTGGCCTTGCGTCACTCTGCCCCAGAATAGAGCAGTGAGAAGTCAGGCAGCCTAGAATGGCTGCAGAGGGGCAGCTGAAGCGACCAATAAAGGGCCCAAAGGACCAGATAAAAAGCAAGCAGCCTTCTTTTGCTGTGTGGAGCTTGAGGAGGGAGGACTGTGTACCTGGCTGGCTAGATAAACAGCAGGACCACAGACCGCTCACTGCAGAGAGCTCACCAGACAGAACTGAGCCCAGGGAAGGCTGCCAATGACCAAGTACCTGGCTAGCAGAACGAGCAGCAGGATCATCGAAAAGTCAGTGCAGGCAGGCTGAGCCCAGGGGACTGAGCACAGAACCTGGCCAGACCAGCTGAGGGTACTGAGATGGTCCCTGCAGGTCTGGTTGGACTGCTGAAAAGGACACCAGCTGAGGGTATTGAGGTGGACCCTGCCTAGGTGTCTGAAGAAGGCAATGCCTCTGGGAAGAAACATAAGAGCTATGGCCCAATACCAGGGCTGTGATAGGAACTCAGGACTGTATATCCCGGAAGAGGGGACAGCATATGCAGCTCAGCTGGAGGGCTGAGTCACTGAAGACCTGCTGAGAGAACCAACGGCCTGGGGGTGCTTGCACAAGGTGGGTGCCACCCTGTTGAAAGAACTAAAATCAAAGCAGGCTCACACCCAACCAGCTAAAGGGGGCTGCCCATGAGAGGGGGTGCGGCCCCATGAAAAAAACTGATTTTCTGGCTGATATGCTGCAAAGGGGGTGCTCGTGAGAGGCGGGTGCCGACCCCATTACAATCATTTAATTTACTGACATCAGAAATGAAAACAAATGCAAAAAATGTCAATAAAAATATCAAGACATTATTACTTCTAGGAGTCACTAGGGGGACTCCCCCACTCACCCCTCATGGCTTCAGTGCACTGGGACCATCTACCCCATGGCTGCAGTGCACTGGGAGCACATCCACCTCCAAGATCCTGACTCCAAGCAAATTGCCTCACCAGACCCAGGGACTCTTTACTCCCATGGATTAGCAAGGACTCGGGGGGGGGGGGAATGGGGGTGGGGAGGGGGATCACATGTCTGAGACACTCTCCCTCCTCGTAACTTCTCCAGCCCCTTCTCTCCTGCCCCCCCACCTTTTTTTAAGTCCTTCCCTTCCTGCCTGATGATTTTACTTTGTTTTATCCCCATCAAATTTCCTAGATTCTGAGTTTACAGTACATCTGAAACTATTTGATCTATTTGCCTTAAGAGTACACTTATCAGAGATACCAGATCTAAACAACGCAATGAAGATTTCAGTTTGATGAATCTTTTCAATTCCCCAACTGATCTCCTAAAATCCCGTCCAAGAATAATTATTATTGTTGGTTAGGATTCACCAACTTACTGAGAAAGTGTTTGTGACGGGTTGGATCACAGAAACCCCCTTGGGAACTGTCAACTGATGTGCCAAGACTATTTATGCCTCTGCTTTCCCTGCCAGCCTAGGAATCCAGCACCCTGTTTTGTCTGCTCCAACAGACCCAGGGTCTGAACCACGTGACCCAAAGCTGCAGACTTAACTGAAAGCAACTTACAGATGTGTTCTTATCTTTCACACTCAGATGCCCAACTCCCAATGGAGTCCAAACCCCAAATAAATCCATTTTACCATTTAACTCATAAATTGTTCACCCTTTATAAATACTGATAGAGATATGCACAGCTGTTCTCCCCCGCCCCTCTCCCAGGTATTAATACATACTCTGGGTTAATTAATAAGTAAAAAGTGATTTTATTAAATACAGAAAGTAGGATTTAAGTGGTTCCAAGTAATAGCAGACAAAACAAAGTGAATTACCAAGTAAAATAAAATAGAACACACAAGTCTATGTCCAAGAAAACTGAATACAGATAAAACCTCACCAGTTCCAGTAAGCTTCTTTTACAGACTAGGCTCCTTCTAGTCTGGGTCCAGCAATCACTCACATCCCCTGCAGTTACTGTCCTTTGTTCCAGTCTCTTTCAGGTATCCTGGGGGGTGGAGAGGCTCTCTCTTTAGCCAGCTGAAGACAAAATGGAGGGGTCTCCCAGGGGTTTAAATAGACTTTCTCTTGTGGGTGGAGACCCCCTCCTCTCTCCTATGCAAAGTTCAGCTCCAAGATGGAGTTTTGGAGTCACATGGGCAAGTCACATGTCCACGCATGACTGAGAACTTACAGGTAGCAGCCATGGTTCACATGTTGCCTTGAACGTCCTCAGGTAGAGTTCTTATGTGGATTGAAGCCTTCCAAGATCCATTGTCCGTTAAGTGCTTCTTGATTGGGGACTTAACTTGCACATTCCTTTCTCAAGAAGCTGACCAAATGCTCTATTAGGCTAGTTAAAATCAAGCAAGTACACAGCCAATATTCATAACTTCAAATACAAAAATGACACATGCATACAGATAGGAGGAACAGATTCAGTAGATCATAACCTTTGCAGAGATGTGTTACATGGCATATGTAGCATAAAACATATTTCAGTTATGTCATATATATACATTCATAAGCTTATTCCCATGAAGTCTTATGGGGTATACTGTCACAGTGTTAGTATGAGACTGTCAGTTGTTTTTTCAATAATATTATTTCAGGTGCTCTCCTCTCCCCTCTCCTATTCAATCTGGCATTAGAACCACTTGCAATAGTAATTAGGGGACATCAAAGGATCCAATCAGGGAGACAAAAATCCTTCTAGATGCAGACCACATTCTCCTAGATATTATAAATCCAGATCAGTCTATTCCAAATCTCCTACAAACAATATATAACATTGGCAAATTCTCTGGCTATATAACATAAATTGGGATAAATCAGAAGCAATGAAGATCTCATTAGATTTAATTGGAGGTGGCTCCTAGAGAGACATTTAGCTGGCAACAGACCAGCCTCAGATATCTTGGCATCCTGCTCCCTAGGGCAATTAAAAACATAGTCCAAGTTAGCCTAGCCCCATTAATCATGCAGTTAGCAACCCATTTCCATTGGTGGGAGGCACTACTTCTCTGCCTTTGGGGAGCAATGAATGCCCCTCCCAGGATCCTGATTATTCTGAATTCCCTCCCTAGTCATATTCCTCCCTTTTATTTTACCAGACTCGACACCAGGTTCAGGTCCTTCTTGTGGGGTGCAGGTAACAAACTCAGAATCTCCATACACAGGTTACAGCTCCCTGGCAGAACAGGTGGATTTAAATTTCCCAGCTCTACACTTTTCCATCCAGCAATAGTGCTTAGCCAAGCAGCACAGTGGCTCATTCCCTGGTGCTGTGGAGCCCCAGATTGGCTCCTGCTGGAAGCAGGATTGGTTGCTCCTTTACCCCTTTCCAATGCACTGCACTCAGATTACTACCGATCCCTAAAGCGTGATTATCAACTATTGTGGCAGCCAGAAAGATTTGAAGTACTCTGTTCACTAACTTTAAAAATCATCCCCTTCTACATAGCAAGGCCCCTCCCTGGGGGTAACTCAAAATTCTGTATAGCAGTGATAGGTGTTCACTCCACACTTGCCCCAAAGGGTCAATGAAGACTAAGAAGGGGTCCAATTAACCCAAGAGAGAGGGCTGAGAGGAATCAGGTGGCCAAATAATCCCCTGATTGAAGGAGGAAGTCCGAGCTGGGTTGGGGCTATAAAGGCAGGAAATTGGCAGCAGAAAAGGAAAGGCTGTAGTTTCTCCATAGTAAGAGAGAGGAGGGTTTGGGGCTGGTACACCGAGATAAAGGAGGGGAACTAGGATTTGCAGGCGTGAGTCCAGGGAAGGAGCAACAAGGGGTGTGGGAAAGCAGGCCACAGGTGTAGGATCCCTGGAGTGGAACCTGGAGTAGTAAGTAGGCTCAGGTTCCCCTACTGGCCACTGAGGAAGTGGCACCATCCGTGCCTGGCCAGAGAAGACTGCCTGACACTGTTTGCGTAGAAGGACTTTGGGTAACCCCCAGAAGGGGAAACCACCTAGTGACCTGGCCAGAGGGACTAGTCATGAAGAAGAGGCTCCTGGAGCGAGGGGGCTGCAGGGTGAGACAGGACTGGTACAGACACTGCTGGAGAAGGGCACAACACCTAGCCAAGCAAATCCCCAAGTCAACCAGGAGAAAGCTCCACCAGTGGCGAGTGCACCCTGTAACAAGTAGGCAACCCCATCATTTGGCCAAATTGGCTTAGGAAAGGAATTTTGACCATCAGCCAATTTAGTTAGCATGACATTTTCCTCCCTTTTACAATATTAAAATTGAGGTCCAATCTAGAACCTAATTAGGAGTGGCAATATTCCCAAGTTAGACATGCCCTTTCCCATCTGTTTGGCCCCGTGCCTGGAGCTACCCTGGCTCACCGGAACTGCTTTCATTTCTCCAAATATTATCCAGATTGCCAAAATCTATGGCAACACTATATGCACACTGGGCCAGAAATTTTGAAATAAACATGAATCCCCCAAAAAGAAATGGGAGGAGGAACTAGGATTGAAACCAACTGAAACAAATTTTAGCCAGTGCTCCAAACTGCTCCTTAGACCTCCATTTAAGATTAATCCAGCAGAAAATCATATGGAGGATGCATTGGACCCTCTCCAACTTATCGAAACAGGAGCCACTAAGTCAGACAAAGGTTGGTGCCGTGATTCAGTAGCTGCTAACTTAACCCATAGGCTTTGGGAAGGCTCCTACACCAGTAGGTTTTAGGCAGAAGTGAATGGCAGAGTTAATTTTTTCTGATGAAATAAAATTTGTTACAAGCTAAACAGGTCATTTAAAACCTAATGGATATTAATTGGGAGCTGAATAAAGTGAAAAACTGGCTAAGCAGCACGTTCATAATTGCTGAAAGACTAGCACTACAAACATGGAAATCCAAAAGGGGACCAAAGACTGGAGCACAGACATGGTAAGCTGAGCCTCCGTGGAAAGAATCGTACACACCTTAACAGCAATAGTCAAGAACAACTCTCCGCCATGTGGGATGCTGTCTTGCAAGTAGCTGGATGATCTTATTAATAGGGCTGTCGATTAATCGCAGTTAACTCACATGATTAACTCAAAAAAATTAATCACAATTAAAAAAATTAATTGTGATTAAACACAGTTTTAATTGCACTGTTAAACAAAGGACTACCAATTGAAATGTATTAAATATTTTCGATGTTTTTCTACATTTTCATATATATCTTGTATTCTGTGTTGTAACTGAAATCAAAGTGTATATTGTGATGACAAATATTTGCACTGTAAAAATGATAGAAGAAATAGTATTTTTCAAGTCACCTCATACAAGTACTGTAGTGCAATCGCTTTGTCCTGAAAATGCAATTTATAAATGCAGATTAATGATCTGGAGCAGGGGTCTCAAACATGCGGCCCGCGGGCCGCATGCAGCCCTCGGAGCTCTTCCCTGCGGCCCGCGGAGCTCCCCCAGTTACTTCCTGTCGCCGCCAAACTCCCCTCACCCCCGCCCCCCTCCCCGAGTTATTTTCTGTGCCTAATGTTTGGGGCCGGGTCTCTCCCCTGGCCCCACCTGCCGCCCCCACGCGCCTCCCCCCAGTGTCTCCCGGCCCCCACTTGCTGCCCCCTCACCGTCCGGGAGCCTGCCCGGGAGCTCACGCTGACTCCACTCCTCCGCTATGCCGGCTTCCGGCATCACCTGCTGCTGCAGGGTCCTAGCGCCCCCCTGCACTAGGGCCAGGGCAGGCTGCCCTTCCCCTGCCCTTCTGCCCTAGTCCTGAGACTCTTCAATGCCCCGAGCCTCTCCAATGCCTCAAACCCCTCACCCTCAGCCCCACAGCCCTCACCCCTGCACCCCCTCCTATCCCCAAACTCCGTCCCAAAGCCTGCACCCCCACCCCCTGCCGCAGCCTGGAGCCTGCACCGAGCACAGAGCCTGCACTCCAGACCCCCTCCCCCACCCAAACTCCAGCCCAGGGCCTGTACTCCAGACCCCCTCCCCCACCCAAACTCCCTCCCAGAGCCTTAGGCAGTAAATCTAAGTGCGTGTTTTGTCCTTTGAGTGAGGTGCATTACTGAGTGTATACAGTGATGAGCTGCCAAATTTTTAACAACGGGTTCCCTCCTCCCTCCAAAATTTTAACAACGGGTTCCCTCCTTCCCCCCCTCCTGCCCCATCCAACCCCTCATGTTCCTTGACACACACACTCCGAGACCCCTGACCCATCCCCCCCTTCCCTGTCCCCTGACTGCCCCTTGCCACCCCACCCAACCCCTCCTCTCATTCTCAATGGCCCCCCAGAACCCCTACCCCATACAACTACCCCTTCTCTCTGTCCCTGAGTGCCCCCACCACCTCATCCAACCCTGCTCTTTCCTGACTGCTCCCCCGGACCCTTGCCCCCATTCAATCCCCTGTTCCCTGCCCTCTGACCCCCCCACCCCCAAACTCCCCTACCCTCTCTCCAACACCCCCTCCCTGCCCCCTTACCGCGCTGCCTGGACGTGGCTGGGCCAGGACAGGAGTCGCGCGGCCGGAGCCGGAGGATGCGGCGGGAGCCCAGCGGCCGGAGCCAGGTGGCTGGCCGGGTGGAGCCAGGGAGGGCTGCGGCCAGAGCTGGAGCCGGGCAGCCGGGGCCGCCGCCACGCCCAGACCCGCGCTGCCGGAGCCCGGCCCCCTGGCAAAACAGCAGGGGCGGCTGGAGCCAAGGGGCCAGGCCGGGCTGGAGGTGGGGGGCCATGTCCAGAGCCGAGCATCCCGGTAGGTGGGGGCACGGCAGGGCCGGGGGGGGGTGCGGCCGGAGCCGGGCGGCCGGGGAGGGGTTCGGGGGGAGTCGGGGCCGGGTGGCCGGGCAGGGTCGCGGCCGGGGAGGCGGGGACGGGCCATGGCAAGGGACCGGCCGGGGCACACGCCCCCCCCGTTTCCTACCTCAGCGTCCTCTTCCTGGGCCGGGGAAGCCTGCTTGCTTCTCAGCCCTCCCAGGCTTCCCGAGCAAACAGCTGATTTGCGGGAAGCCGTGGGGGAGGAGAAGCAAGGAGGAGCTTCATGGCAGGAGGTGGAGGTAGAATTCCCAACGGTTCGCGC
>ML129500.1:4929599-4959433 GCA_003846335.1 Cuora mccordi | reverse complement strand
AAAGATTTAAAGGGGCCATGCTCTCTAGACCCCAAAGGGGTTACACTGCATAGGGCCCCCTAAATCCTAAGGATGGCCCTGGCCTTGGGTGTGGGTGGCACATCCAGCAGAGTTCAGAGGTGCCCACCCGCATACAATGCAAGCCCAAAGCCTGAGGCCATGACCAGAGGGGAAGGCAGTTCCAACAACTTATTTGTCCAACACTTATTTCTTCTTTTCCAGCTCCCTGTAGCCAGGCCCAGTGCAGCCTGCTGGATCCTGCTGTGTGCACTGCCCCAGCAGTTTAAACCAGTCCGCAGCACAGGTAGGTCTTGTCTGCACTGGCCAGGGAAACTGTACTTAAACCTGAATAGCTAGAGAAGCATTAACATGGGGCCTGATCTTACCAAGGACTGAACATCTCCTGCAGAGTGCTGCTCAGCTCATGGGAAACAAAGATACTCAGCACCTCACAGAATCAGACCCCCAGTTTCCCTGACTATGTAGACTGGGCCTATGGGTGAATGAGTCCAGGAAGTGCAGATCTGTCCTGTTAAACATTTTGGGCCGATTCTCCACCCTTACAACATCAGTTGTTAAGGAAGGGTAAAGCACCTGTAGTGCTGAAAGTCTTAAAATCCTGATTTGAGGACCTTAGTAACTCAGCCAGAGGCATGGACCTATTACAGGACTGGCGGGGGTGGATGCGGGGAAGTGAGATTCTGTGGACTGCAGTGTGCAGGAGGTCAGACTAGATGATTGTGATGGTCCCTTCTAGCCTTAAAAGTCTAGTTTGTTACCCAGGGGCGGCTCTATAAATTACGGCGCCCCAAGCAGGGCGGCGCGCTGCGCCGCCCTTCCCCGGTCCCGCGGCCGGGGCAGAAGTGTCTGCGGCGGGTGCGCTGGTTCGCGGCTCCGGTGGAGCATCCGCAGGCATGCCCCGGAGCCGCGGGAAGAGGGGACCCTCCGCAGTCATGCCTGCAGCAGGTCCGCTCGTCCCGGGCTCCGGTGGACCTCCCGCAGGCATGACTGCGGAAGGTCCGCCGGAGCCAAATACCGCCCTGCCGGGACAATGCCGCCCCACGCGCCTGCTTGGCACGCTGGGGTCTGGAGCCGGCCCTGCTATTACCCTACTAACAGGGAGAGAATTTTAAAACCACGGTTACTGACAATGAATTAAGATCAAGCATGGCATCAGCTTGCTATCAATTATGCACCCTTGTCATAAACAGATAGTTAAGGGTTAATGTCTCTTTTACCTGTAAAGGGTTAAGAAGCTCAGGAAACCTGGCTGACACCTGACCAGAGGACCAATAAGGGGACAAGATACTTTCAAATCTGGGTGGAGGGAAGTCTTTTGTTTGTGCTCTTTGTTTGGGGGTTGTTCGCTCTTGGGACTAAGAGGGACCAGACATCAATCCAGGCTCTCCAAATCTTTCTGAATCAGTCTCTCATGTTTCAAACTCGTAAGTAGCACAGGCAAGGCGTGTTAGTCTTATTTTTGTTTTCTCAACTTGTAAATGTTCCTTTTTGTTGAGAGGATTTTACCTCTGTTTGCTGTAACTTTGAACCTAAGGCTAGAGGGGGTTCCTCTGGGCTATATGAATCTGATTACCCTGTAAAGTATTTTCCATCCTGATTTTACAGAGATAATTTTTACCTTTCATTCTTTAATTAAAAGCTTTATTTTTAAGTACCTGGTTGATTTTTTTTTTGTGTTAAGATCCAAGGGGATTGGATCTGGACTCACCAGGAATTGGTGGGGGAAGGGAGAGGGGATGGTTAAATTCTCCTTGTGTTAAGATCCAAGGGGTTGGATCAGTGTTCACCAGGAACTTGGTGAAAAAGCCTCTCAAGGCTGCCCAGGGAGGGGAAGGTTTTGGGGAGACAGAAAGTGATCGAGACACTGAAATTTCTGGATGGTGGCAGTGTTACCAGATCTAAGCTAGTAATTAAGCTTAGAAGTGTCCATGCAGACCCTGTCTATAGATCAGTGGTTCTCAATCTTTTGTACTGGTGACCCCTTTCACATAGCAAG
The DNA here is from genome assembly GCA_003846335.1 of Cuora mccordi. Lineage (NCBI taxonomy): Eukaryota > Metazoa > Chordata > Testudines > Geoemydidae > Cuora > Cuora mccordi. The sequence goes on along the minus strand of ML129500.1, from coordinate 4,957,416 downwards.
CCTCTGAGTGCGACCCCCCCCCCTTATAAATTAAAAACACTTTTTATATATTTACTACCATTATAAATGCTGGAGGCGAAGCGGGGTTTGGGGTGGAGGCTGACAGCTCACGACCCCCCATGTAATAACCTCGCAACCCCCTAAGGGGTCCCAACCCCCAGTTTGAGAACCCCTGCTATAGATCATAAACTGTTTTTACAGAGAAGGAATTCTTTGCACGGGCATTTTTCCCCTACTCTCTCATCTCTGATCATGTATTAAAATAATGTCAAATATTCTTTTAAATTAGCAGATGGCTTCAGGGCTCTGCCCTGTCTGTTAGGAATGGCATATTTTTTTCTTCTAACAGTATTGCAGTCCCAGTGTTGCCATCTCTCACAACTTCATCACGAGTCTCATGATATTCAATGCTTTCTTTAAAAACCCAGCTTCTGGAGTTGTGATTACTCTGAGAATCTCAGCATTCACTTATTTTTAAAGTTTCTAGCCCTCGTGGATATGAAGAAAGGCTTTAAAACGTGGCCCCTAAAGCCTATGACACCAGAAGGCAAAGAAAAGGAACCCAAACGTTATTTTTAAAATCTTGTAATTTGGGGGGCCTAACTCATGAATTCTGAGTGCTTGAGATTGATAATACTGCATCCCCATGGTCTTCTCTTTCAACTGCTTCCAATTTAAGCATGTTTTTTTAAAGATTTTAAAAAATTCTCTTGGAGTTGTCTATGAATTTGTCATGGCTATGGCTGCTGTAGTGTTTGTCCCTTGTTTCTGTCCCTTGTGCCTGTCCTAGCTGGAAGAAAACGAAGTCTCCGATTCATAGATTGGGTATGTCTACACTACGAAATTAGGTCGAATTTATAGAAATCCATCTTTAGAAAGCGATTTTATACAGTCAATCGTGTATGTCCCCACTAAGCGCAGTAGGTCGGCAGAGTGTGTCCTCACTACCGTGGCTAGCATCGACTCATGGAGTGGTGCACCGTGGGTAACTATCCCACAGTTCCCGCGGTCTCCGCCGCCCATTGGAATTCTGGGTTAAGCTCCCAATGCCTGATGGGGCAAAAACACTGTTGTGGGTGGTTTTGGGTACATGTCGTCAGTCGCCCCTCCTTCCGTGAAAGCAACGGCAGACAATAGTTTCATGCCTTTTTTCCGTGCAGACGCCATAGCACAGCAAGCATGGAGCCCGCTCAGCTCAGCTCACCGTCACTGCTGCTGTTGTGTACTGGGTGCTGCTGGCAGCAGACGATGCAGTAGGTCTGCAAATCATTGTCATCCACCGCTTCCACTGCAACTCTGCTCTCCTGCTGTTGTAAATGAGCTCAGTTTCAATTGAGTAAATGATGACTGAGCTCAATAGAGTAAATGAGCTCAGTCATCCACCGCTTCCACTGCAACTGTGCTCTCCTGGTGCCATGAATCTACCTCGCAGGTCCTCTCGTCGATTGGTATAAATATCTATTCTTGTGGCATCCGTCGTCTCCACCGCTTCTGCTGCAACTCTGCTCTCCTGCAGACGCCATACCATGGCAAGCATGGAGCCCACTCAGCTCACCGCTGCTGTTGTGAGCATTGTAAACACCTCGTGCATTATCCTGCAGTATAACCAGAACCTGTAAAAGCAGGTGAGGAGGCGACGACAGTGCGATCACAATAGTGATGAGGACATGGACACAGACTTCTCTCAAAGCACGGGCCCTGGCAATTTAACATCCCTGTGACGGGGAAAATACCACAGCAGCCCAATATGGTAGCACTTAATTTCAGAAAGGGGGATTACATAACATAAAAATGAAGAAGTTAGTTAAACTGAAATTAAAAGGTACAGCGCAAAAAGTGAAATCCCTGCAAGCTGCATGGAAACGTTTTAAAGACACCATAATAGAGGCTCAACTTAAATGTATACCCCAAATTAAAAAACATAGTAAGAGAACCAAAGCAGTGTCACTGTGGATAAACAACAAAGTAAAAGAAGCAGTGAGAGGCAAAAAGGCATCCTTTAAAAGTGGAAGTTAAATCTTAGTGAGGAAAATAGAAAAGAGCGGAAAGTCTAGCAAATTAAGTGTAAAAATATAATTAGGAAGGCCAAAAAAGAATTTGAACAGCTATCCAAAGACTCAAAAAGTAATAGCAAAAAAAATGTTTAAGTACATCAGAAGCAGGAAGCCTGCTGACCAACCAGTGGAGCCACTGGACGATCAAGATGCTAAAGGAGCACTCAAGGATGATAAGGCCATTGCGGAGAAACTAAATGAATTATTTGCATTGGTCTTCATGGCTGAGGATGTGAGGGAGATTCCCAAACCCGAGCCACTCTTTTTAGGTGACAGATCTGAAGAACTGTCCCAGATTATTGCAGAACTACTAACTGTAGTCTGTAACCTATCATTTGAATCAGCTTCTGTACCAAATGACTGGAGAATAGCTAATGTGACACCAATTTTTAAAAAGGGCTCCAGAGATGATCCCGGCAATAACAGGCCGGTAAGCCTGACTTCAGTATCGGGCTAGCTGATTGAAACTATAGTAAAGAACAGACTTGTCAGGCACATAGATGAACATAATTTGTAGGGGAAGAGTCAATATGGTATTTGTAAAGGAAATCATGCCTCACCAATCTACTAGAATCTTTAAGGGGGTCAACAAACATGTGGACAAGGGGATCCAATAGATATAGTGTACTTAGATTTTCAGAAAGCCTTTGACAAGGTCCCTCACCAAAGGCTCTTAAGCAAAGTAAGCTGTCGGGATAAGAGGGAAGGTCCTTTTATGGACTGGTAACTGGTTAAAAGATAGGAAACAAATGTTAGGAATAAATTGTCAGTTTTCAGAATGGAGAGAGGTAAGTAAGAGGTGTCCCCCAGAGCTCTGTACTAAGCCCAGTCCTATTTAACATATTCATAAATGATCTAGAAAAAGGGGTAAACAGTGAGGTGGCAAAATTTGCTGATGATATAAAACTACTCAAGACAGTTAAGTTCCAGGCAGACTGCGAAGAGCTACAGAAGGATCTCTCAAAACTGGGTGACTGGGCAACAAAATGGCAGATGAAATTCAATGTTGATAAATGCAAAGTAATGCACATTGGAAAACATAATCCCAACTATACATATAAAATGATGGGGTCTAAATTAGCTGTTACCACTCAAGAAAGATCTTGGAGTCATTGTGGATAGTTCTCTGAAAACATCCACTCAATGTGCAGCAGCAGTCAAAAAAGCGAACAGAGTGTTGGGAATCATTAAGAAAGGGATAGATAATAAGATAGAAAAGTACGCCCACATCTTGAATACTGCATGCAGATGTGATCACCCCATCTCAAAAAAAAGATATATTGGAATTGGAAAAGGTTCAGAAAAGGGCGACAAAAATGATGAAGGGTCTGGAACAGCTTCCTTATGAGGAGAGATTAATAAGACTGGGACTTTTCAGCTTGGAAAGGAGATGACTAAGGGGGGATATGATAGAGGTCTATAAAATGATGACTGGTGTGGAGAAAGTAAATAAGGAAATGTTATTTACTCCTTCTCAAGAACTAGGGGGTCACCAAACTAAGTTAGTAGGCAGAAGATTTAAAACAAACCAAAGGAAGTATTTTTTCACACAACGCACAGTCAACCTGTCGAACTCCTTGCAAGAGGATGTTGTGAATGCCAAGACTATACCAGGGTTCAAAAAAGAACTAGATATGTTCATGGAGAATATGTCCATCAACGGCTATTAGCCAGGATGGACAGGGATGTCCTTAGCCTCTGTTTGCCAGAAGCTGGGAATGGGCAATGGGATGGATCACTTGATGATTACCTATTCAGTTCATTCGCTCTGGGGCACCTGGCGTTGGCCACTGTCAGAAGGCAGGATACTGGGCTAGATGGACCTTTGGTCTGATCCAGTCTGGCCATTCTTCTGTTCTAAGGCCAGAAGATACCATTATGATCAGTCAATCTGACCTTCTGCATAGCTCACAGGCCAAAGAATTTTACCCAGTAATTTCTGTATTAAGTCCATAACCTCTGTTTTGAGCTATCATCACCTCTTGCTCAGTTTAGGGCAAAGGGCAGGGAAACAAAGCAGTACTGGTGTCGCCGAATTTGGTTCAAGTTCTGCTCCAGTAGTCTATCTGGCAGAAAAATCAGTGTTGGTCTGTTCTTTAAGTCAGTAAAGACCAATATTTTGGGTCAGTTCTGCTCCTGGAGCTAGGGGTTCAGCACTATACAGGCGGAATGGTGAGGCTGGAAACTGGACAGAGACTGAGGTTTGAAATGAACACACTTACCCTCCCCAACAAGCAGCATTAGAGAGAGTTTGAACCCCTTTCTTTCCCCAGCCAATCAACTAACAGGAGTGGTCCAAGGAATGGTTGCAGGCAGTCACTGTTCACCAGGGGGAGAGCGCTAGCTGCCTGAGCTGAGTCCAGGAGGTGGGAGGTGAAGCAGCAGCCTAGAACAGGAGATGTGTGCAAAGCAGAGGAAAAGAGGCCTTTGGAGAAAGAGAGTGGGAAGGCTGGGACCAGGATTTTGACATTAACAATACCAGAGTGTAATACAACTTAAAACTAACTCTACAGACCACTGGGATGTTCTGGAATATCAGCTGAGCAGTCAGGTCAGAAAAATGAACTCAGACATGTGACTACGATAAAATGTTCTGCTTTATATAACTGTTTCAGTGGACAAATGGAAAGGCTGCTGCTACAAAACCTTTGTACAGTATCTGCTGTTACAAAACCTTTGTTTGCTATTTACAGTATTTTCTAAATATTCTTATTAAGGAGGTACATTCTTTAAATTCAAGAGACAATGGCAAGATGAACATAATGAACAAATTGTTTTCCTTATCTGTAAATAACCAAAATAATTTTTAAAATGTGATTTATTTTTCATCTTTGATATTGTTTGTTTACTTTTGGCATTTGACTTAGTTTAGGGCTTGTCAACTTGCCCTGAAATAACTTTAATTGTCTTTGAAACCAATAGAGTTAAACTAGCACAAGAGGGGTGTCTGGACAGCTTTATCTGGTATAAGAATGGCTAATTTCAGTTTAGCTTAAACAGGTTCCTAGTTGAATTAAACTAAACCAACATAAGCCACTCAAACTAAAGTAAGAGCCGTTTGCATCACTAACTAAACAGGTTTAAATCCACACCGTAAGTTATACTGTTGAAACTATCTTCTATAGGCAAAGAAACCCTTAGACAGTGGTTTCTACCTTCTCAGTTTCACTTCCTGGTTTTCACACACTAACAAAAGGCTGCAAGCCAAGATTTTCAAAGGGGATTAGTGATTTTGGGTGCCCAACTCAAGGCACCTTAAAAGGGCCCGATTTCCAGAAAGTGACGAATGGCCCCCCTCTGAAAAACAGCTCTTCTCAAAGGTGCCAAGCTGGACACTCAGAAACTGGGGCATCCAAACTTGCTAGCCGCTTCTGAACACTCTGAACCTTCCCAACACTGTGGAGGAATGTTTTCATATTTTTAAGTGCAGAAATCATGTTATTAGGATTTTGTAAAACAGAAAAACAAAAATTTCAGGCTCAGCTGGTATAAATCAGTGTCACGTAATTGAAGTTAATTGAATAAGGTTGATTTATACCAGCTGAGGATCTGGCTCAGTGTTTCTAAACTGCATCTCCCATTAAATCTGACTTATTGAAACTTCCCCCACCCTACAAATATTTAAAAAAAAAATACACTGCTTTTCAAAGATATTTTAAACTGCAAACCGTAAATAAAACAGATGTCTGTAACAAATTGACATCATTTTCATATAAACTCCATGCGTTAGGAAAAATAATGTCACATATTTGATTTGAAAGTGAAACTATTGTGGCTGCAAGCTGGCAATACAATAACACAGTATCCCATTACTGCTCCCAGGAGAACAGTTGTCATTGAGTTTCTGAAACCAGCTGCGTGATCAGTTCCTTGGCATCCTTCATGCTGGAAGAGATCTCGGAGCCATCCTCTGCAACGTGGGTTCCAATCAGGAACATTTTTCTCTCATCTCCCATTTCAGACAATGCCAGAGCATCATGAATGTCTGTGATGCAATAGGCACCTTTGAGATCCTGACCAACAAAGACAAAACAACTCTGTTACTTGCATCCCTTATAAACACCAATTATGCCATTCAGTCTCTGAGGCAAAGACCAGTACATTTGGATAATTGAGAGTGAATACTGTGAATTGAGGGGAAGATTTTCAAAAGTGCCTAATGGATTTCAGAGCATACATTCCTATTGTCTCTGTGATTTGTGCTCCCAAAACCCTTTGGTCTTTTGAAAATCTGGCTAGCTCCATTCTAATTTTTCTCTAGCATGAAAGCATACACTCCAAGGGCATGATCCTGTTTTATGTTGTTCCAATGTCTCTGACACTAAGGCCCATCCCTGCACTTGAGAGTCCCCGCTGGTAACGTGACCCAATGGATTTCTGGAAGAGCACACCCATCAGACAGATGCATGGCCCAAGTAAAAGTCAAGTTGTTAGAAAATCTGAGGCAAAGCAGAAGAAACAAACAGGGTTTTAGTAAGATAAGAGTATCTTGTTTTAGAAAAAAAACAGGCATTTTCTTTGTCATATTGATATAATATGGGTGTGATTCAATTCAGGGTGCAGAGTAGCCAAGGAATTCAAAGTTATCTTCTGTATTTTAGTGCATTAAGTAGGAGAAAATGTGTCTAGCTGAGAGAAAGCATATTGCAGTTTCTACGTTCCTTCAGCTATGCACCCATTCTATGAAACACAAAGTGCCTAATATAAAAAATAATTTGGGATCCACTAAATGGACCCTAGTAGGTAACGTGAAACATATAGATAAATGCCCTCCAGCCCCTAAATTAAATAATATTTTCCCATGACACTGTATAGACACATTGCTGAGCCTTCAGGTCCAAACTGTCAACCAGGGTTAGCCAGTTCTCCATTTTTGCACCTGCAAATTGCACACACAATTTCACATGTGAAATTATTTACACGCCCACTTAGGTCATATGGATATCTAAGCACCTGACCTAAACTGTGAGTGCAAAACCAATCCTGAGATTGTTTTCAACTGCAATTGGGAAGCACAAAACTGAAGACCAGCTTCTGAAATACCTGGCCTTTAAAGATTCAAATGTGTTTGGAGAGGGTTAAGTTTCCCTTTTACCTGTTTATTGGCTAGGATCACCACGGGCAGAGTGGAGTCATTTTGGATCAACTGATGAAGAAGCTGTTTAGCCAAAGGGAAGCGCTCATGATCTGCTGAATCCACAACGTATATCAGCACCAGAACCCTAGGCAGGTACATCTTCCAATAGGAACGCAAAGATTCGCTGCCCCCAACTGAAAGAGAACAGGATGGCAGAGCACTCTGTTAGTAACCCAGCAATGCAGCTACAAGATATGCAATGTGAACACAAGATATTCAGATTAGAGAATATTTGAGTTTATGTACTTTTGTTATCACTTAACAGTTCCTAAATATAAAGGCACCTAATCAAAATACCATCCTCTTATTTTTCAAATGTTAAGCTGTCCTCAGTCTCTCTCTCTCTGTTTGTTGGGGGAAAGGGAGTAAGGGAAGCTAGACAGAATAGCAGATTCTCTCCCTGAAAACATTCCTACAAAAGACTACGTCCAAGTGCTTGCTCTTTATTAAGGCCTAACATTTTCAAACATTTCCTCTAGTTCTGGGGGTCTCTCGGTTTGGGGATCTGACTTGAGATATCCAGGACCTGTTTTTTTCAGAAGTGCTGAGCTCTCCCTACTACAGCCAAGATGCACAGCCATAGGTGCTTAAGAAGAAAATCCCAGTGAACTCACAGAACTATTCCTGTACAAGAGGTGAAGATCATTGCTTCGGATACATTTTACCGACCCTAATATCGTCTGGATCCTGAGTTAAGCTGTCTCCAGTATAAGGGCTGCAACACTATACCTCCCAACTACTCAGCTGAGTCACCCACCAGTAACATAACTGAGCTCAGCCTGCTCCAGTCTGCAAAGAGGACTTTTGCATTGCCTGTGGATTTCAGTAGGAGCAGTCCCCCAGTACAAGGGGTCTGTCACAGGTGTGATCATGCACTGCTACTCTGTGCAGCTTGACTGATCCACTCTTTTAAGAGACCAGAGGATCACAATGTAAAGCTTCCTCTTAGGCAAACTTCAAAGTCAGTGCAATGCTCAAGTGGAGGCTGATGTATATTAAGGAACAATTAGAACATCTAGTCTGATCTCCTGTTTAACACAGGCCATAGAATTTCAACTAATTACTAAGAGAGTGCTGAACAACAGAACGTCTCAGTGGATTATTACAACTATAAATATGTTGCATTTATAGCATGCTTTGCAAACATGGGGGCCAAATATTTCACAAATGGTCACTGAGTTGGGCCCCCGTCCTTCCAACATAAGACATCTGGGGCTTGATTTTCAGAGGTGCAAAACTCTAACTGATTAGAATGGAGGCTGTGGGTGTTCCGCACCTCTGGAAATCAGGCCCCTTGGTGCGTCATGGTGGATACCTAAAGTGAGCATGCACATTTGCAAACGTCGGCCTTACTGATCCTCACGATCACACTCAGAGGTAATACACAGACAGGGAGACTGACGCACAGAGGGGAAGAGGGTTTTTCAGAGCCATAAAGGGGAAAGAGTCAATGTCAGAGCCAGCAATAGTTCTGTCCTGTGTTCACACCCAACCTTTCTACTCTGCTTGACACTTCCCAGCCCCAGGTGCCTGTTGCAGCACCAGCGCCTCCTGGCTCAGAGAAGGTGTTCTCCCGGGGGAGCCCAGCTGAATGGCAAGAGGCACTGCTTCGGGGATAGTCTACACTACCACACTATATCAGCACAACTGCACCGCTGTAGAACGCCTGAAGATGTGCTATGCCAACAGGAGAGCGCTTTTATGTCGGCATAATTACTCCACCACAACGGTGTGGACACCGCTTTAAGTCAACGTAACTTGCATCACTCGGTGTGGCTTTTTCACACCCCTGTGCGACACAAGTTACATCAACTGAAGTGGTGTGTAGACAAGTCCTAGGTCTGGACACATGGCTTCCAAAGTCCCTCCTGTATCTGCTCCGCAGGGCAGTGTGACAACAGAGCTAGGAATAAGATCTGGGTTCTCCCGCATGGCAGGGCACAGCAGTATATGCACTGAGGAAGCACAATCCTGCATCTACTGTGCATCCAGATTCCCACAGACTTCAACTGGGATACAGGGTTAGGCTATTATACATACTGTATTACTACACAGGTAAGCCTGGACTATACGGCTAAACACACAGTCGTCACCCGACCGGCTTCTGACTGCATGTGTGGGGTTCATGTGGATTGTGGGATGCCCCTGGCACCTCGGCAGTGGTTTTGCTGCATAGTATTTGTATATCTGAACTCACAGGGCATTCACACAATTGTGGAACAAGGGTCGGTTCCCCTTACACACGAGATCAGCCATCTTGGGTACTACTGTGGAGTAACTGAGGCCTGGAAAACAGCAGCTTGTTTTTAGATGTCTTCACCAGACCTTTGTACCTCAAGTTAACTGACTGTCCATTAACTCAAGGTACTTTAACACACTGAATGTTTGTAGTTTGGCAGAGCCATTTTCCTGGGACAACTGACAATCGTTTGTAGCCTAGAACAAACGAGCCTTTCACAAGGGTGCCTTCACTAGGACAAAAGGTGTGTTCTTAACTCAAGTGAGCTCAGGCCTGGGCTACACTTACAGGTTCTGCCAGTTGAACGCACCTTCTGCTGTGGGCACGGCTATATTAGCATAGAAGTGCTTCTACTGGTATAGCTTATGCCAGTTCAGAGCAGTGGCATGGCTAGGAGTGGAAATTTGGGTGGGCCCTGACTTTTGGGTGGACGGGCAATGACAGGTGGTGGTAGCTCAGCTTTTTCCCCAACGCCACAACTCTGCCCCTGGTTCAGAGAACGAACACAAGCTACTCCAGCATAAACTGGAGCCTGGGTTCTTGCCCAGGCTCCAAACCCAACTCAGGGCTTGGCTACACTTACAAGTTGCAGCGCTGGTGGAGGCTTTCCAGCGCTGCAATTACACCCCGTCCACACTTGCAGGGCACAACCAGCGCTGCAACTCCCTGGTTGCAGCGCTGGCTGAAAACCCATCCCGGTTGGGGTATAAGGAGTGCAGCGCTGGTGATCCAGCGCTGCTCAGCAGGTGTGGACACTCACCAGCGCTTTAATTGTCCTCCAGGGAATAAGGAGTTATCCCAGAATTCCTGTTCAGCCACTCTGCTCATCAGTTTGCACTCTACTGCTCTTGCCTCAGGTGCCCCGCCCTTTAAATGCCCCGGGAATTTTAAAAATCTCCTTCCTGTTTGCTGCAGCCAGGTGTGGAGTGCAATCAGTTAATCTGTACAGGTGACCATGCCTCCACACGGCAAACGAGCCCCAGCATGGAGCACTGGCGAATTGCAGGACCTCATTAGTGTTTGGGGGGAGGAAGCTGTGCAGTCCCAGCTGCGCTCCAGCCGTAGGAATTACGATATCTTTGAGCAGGTATCAAGGTCCATGCTGGATAGGGGCCATGATTGGGACGCACTACAATGCAGGGTGAAAGTTAAAGAGCTGCGGAGTGCGTATTACAAAGCCCGCGAGGGGAATCGCCGATCCGGAGCTGCCCCCACGACCTGCCGTTTTTACAGGGAGATGGACGCGATACTTGGGGGTGACCCCACTGCCAATCCGAGGACAACGATGGACACTTCTGAGCAGGCTGGGGGACAGGAGGAGGAGGCGGATGCGGAGGCGGGGGGGGGGGGAGGAAAACGCGAGTAAAGCTACTGGGATGGGGGAAGACACCCCAGATTTCCAGGAGGCATGCAGCCAGGAGCTCTTCTCAAGCCAGGAGGAAAGTACCCAATCGCAGCAGCCAGCAGTTGCAGAAGGACAAGCAGAGGAGCGGGTTACCGGTAAGCGGCTTTTATTTTCTGGGTGGAAATGTTTCTGGAGAGGAAGGGGGGTTATGGCTGCATGCATGCCAGCCTAGATGTGGAATAGCCCATTGATGTGGTCTATCACGTCGCGGTAATCGGCAGCAGTGATCTCAGCAAACGTTTCAGCAAGAGCGTGGGCAATATGCCTGCGCAGGTTTATAGGTAGAGCCACTGTGTTCCTTGTCCCAGTCACGCTGACGTGTCCGCGCCACTGTGCCGCGAGGGGTGGGGGGACCATTTCTGAACACAGGCAAGCCGCATAGGGTCCCGGGCGGAATCCACATTGCTGTAGAAGAGTCTCCCGCTGTTCCCTAGTGACTCGCAGCAGGGAGACATCTTCCAGGATTAACTCCTGTGAAAAATGTTGGGAGACTCTTTAGTGAAGAGATAGGGAGATAGTGAAGATCACCCCTGCAGCTGCATCTTCACTCAACCCCTCTATCACTCCAGATTACCCGAAGCAACCAGCTCCCCTCTATCACTCAAGCCCCACTTCTCCCTCTATAAGCACCCCTCACTCACCATTACGTGGCTTCTGTTGTGTTATGTGTGTGGTAAAAGAATGCTAAAGTGAGAACTCCCTCAGTGTAGCTATTAATGTCTGGAGATAGTGAATACAATGCTGCCCCTGTTAAATGTTGTCATTTCTGGTTTTCTACAGTGACCTTGACTACTGGACTGAGCAGATGTACCACAGCACAGAGGCTGCACAATTTGAGGAAAAATCCCCGAAAGAGCAAGGAGGACATGTTGAAAACTGTTCTTCATCACTCTGCTAGAGAGAGTAAAGAATTGAAGGAGTGGAGAGAGAAGGAAAGCAGGATCCCCAAGAGAAATGCAGTGGCCAAGAGGAAAAGCACAGAGCAGCTGCTAAGCATCCTGTCGCGCCAAACGGACTCTATAGAGTCACTCATTGCCATGCAACCAGAGCACTACTGTGCTACTCCCCCACCCCACCCCGTCCCAAAGCTTTTTGCCTTGTGCCCCAATGTCAGCTCAAACCACCTTTCCCCAGCATCCAGGTTCTTACCACCACCAGCTGCCTCCAACACCTGTACGTTCACCAACCAGCCCTGATACCTACCACCCTTACCCTCTGCACTCAACCCCCATCACCATGCAGTATATGCACCCTGAAGTGCAGGATTCATTAAACAGCACTCCAGACAGGACATATGCAAACTTGTGACTGTACAGTTCACCAACCCACACCCCTGCCCTCTTGTGTTCATGAAATGTTGTGTGTCTGTCTGTCAAGGAAGTTTTTTTCTTTTCAATAAAACAATTCTTGGCTTTGAAAACAGTCTTTATTATAGCAGATAGTGAAAGATACCTTAGCCCAGTAAAGAAAGAGGCACTGCAAATCATTTTAGGGATAATAGAATAACAGTGTAAACAGTGCAATTCACTCCCATGCAAGGCAGCAAACATTACTGTTGGCTTTCAGCCTCAAATTCTTCCCTCAAGGCATCCCTAATCCTTGAAGCCCTGTGCTGGGCCTCTCTATTAGCCCTGCTCTCTGGCTGTGCATATTCAGCCTCCAGGACTTGAACCTCGGTGGTCCATGCCTGACTGAATGTTTCACCCTTCCCTTCACAAATATTATGGAGGGTACAGCAAGCGCATATAACCGCGGGGATGCTGCTTTCCCCCAAGTCTAGCTTCCCATACAAGGAACGCCAGCGTGCCTTTAAACGGCCAAAAGCACACTCCACAGTCATTCGGCACCGGCTCAGCCTGTACTTGAACCGGTCCTTGCTCCTGTCAAGCTTCCCTGTATAGGGTTTCATGAGCCAAGGCAGTAACGGGTAAGCGGGGTCTCCAAGGATCACAATGGGCATTTCGACGTCCCCTACTGTGATCTTCCTGTCTGGGAAAAAAGTCCCTGCCTGCATCTTCCTGAACAGGCCACTGTTCCGAAAGATGCGTGCATCATGCACCTTTCCAGGCCAGCCTGTGTAAATGTCAATGAAACGCCCGCGGTGATCCACAAGCGCCTGGAGAACCATAGAGAAATACCCCTTACGATTAACGTACTCTGATGCCACGGGGGGGGGGGGGCGGGGCAGAAAAGGAATATGCGTCCCTCCACAGTTAGGGAAACCCATTTGTGCAAAGCCATCCAGAATGTCCTGCACGCTCCCCAGAGTCACGGTCTTTCTTAGCAGGATGCGATTAATTGCCTTGCAAACCTGCATCAAAACGATTCCAACGGTCGACTTTCCCACTCCAAACTGGTTCCCGACCGACCGGTAGCTGTCTGGAGTTGCCAGCTTCCAGATTGCAATAGCCACCCGCTTTTCCACCGTCAGGGCAGCTCTCAATCTTGTGTCCTTGCGCCGCAGAGTGGGGGCGAGCTCAGCACACAGTCCCATGAAAGTGGCTTTTCTCATACGAAAGTTCTGCAGCCACTGCTCGTCATCCCAGACTTCCATGAGGATGTGATCCCACCACTCAGTGCTTGTTTCCCGAGCCCAAAAGCGGCGTTCAACGGTGCTGAGCATTTCCGTGAATGCCACAAGCACTTTGGTGTCACATGCGGCAGGCAAATCGATATCGATATCATCGTCAGACTCCTCACTGTCACTTTGGAGCTGAAGGAATAGCTCGACTGCCAAACGTGTTGTGCTGGCGACACTCATCAGCACAGTCCTCAGCAGCTCGGGCTCCATTTGCCACAGAAATCGCGATTCACACAGAGAGTAAAACAGAAAGACACTCACAATGGCGCCAAACGTTGCCGGAAAGAGTGAATGCTGGGATGTGAAGCGATGCACCACGGGGCGTTGGCACAGGAAGCGGAATGACCCGCACACTTCCTTCCCCTTCCCACAATACTCAGCGCCAAAATGGGACGAGGTGCTCTGTGGGATAGCTGCCCACAATGCACCTCTCAATACAGCGCTGGAAAGTGCTGCAAGTGTGGCCACACTGCAGCGCTGGTAGCTGTCAGTGTGGCCACACTCCAGCGCTGGCCCTACAGAGCTGCATGACCAGCGCTGTTACTCCCAGCGCTGCAACTTTCAAGTGTAGCCAAGCCCTCAGCTGCTTTTCTGTGTGGCTGGTAGGGATTTGGGCTAACACCCACGAAAGAGCCCAGGTTAACTGTGCAAAGAAGACACACCAAAAGTTAGCTTATTCAAGTTAAGAACACACCATTTCTCCTACTGAACATCAGGCCAAGATGTTCAAAATCTTGAGTTAATTGGCAATTAATTAACTCAAGGTAGAAAAACCTCCAGTGCAGACCAGGCCTGTGATGTCAGCATACAACTGACTTCAAATCCTTTGCATAATGCTTCATATTGGTCAAAGGGGTGTGGAATTTTTCACCAGGTGGCTGCTTGTTTGGGGGGAGGAAGGTCACATCTGCTTAAATGCAGGGCCCTGTCTGTTTATTGGGCACCAAGCTGGATCTAAAATCTGCAGCAAGGGCCAGGGTCCAGTGCAGGCTAGAAATTTTGGAGCAGCTTCGATAAAGGAGGAGTCCTTGAATTAAACACAAACACAGATAACACCAGCCATGATGATATCTTTGATTTATATTGATTTGAAAGTCAGTCTGTTTTATGCAGCTTCTAGATTTTCAGCAAGCCCTGGAATTTTCTTCTGAAAACATGGACCTGGCCACAGAAGTTGTGGAGGGAGGCTGGAAGGTTTGGGAACTGCAGAAAAAACAGCTGGGATTGGGGCACCCAGGAAGCAGTGGAGACTTTTTGCCCCAGGGAGGAGACTTCCCTGTTTTATGGAGGGGACAGAGATCCCTTGCTCCCCAGCCCAGAAGCTTTTCACCAGGAATCACACAACCCCAAATTCCTCACTGGAGTTCCACCAGACTAGAGTGGCAAACCAGGCCCTTGATCTTAATAGGTTTTATTTCCACTAGGAGAACCATTGCACATGCTGCAAGGTTTTTGCAATTAGAAGCTTCTTTTTAGTTCCCAGCAGCCTCTTCTGAGAACAGAGACCTCAGAAGGAGAGTCTCCCTAGCCATTTTCAGAGCTCCAAAGGGAAAACTTAAAAGATTTATTCTAATTGCGTCACTAAAAATGATAGGTTTCAGAGTAGCAGCCGTGTTAGTCTGTATCAGCAAAAAGAACAGGAGTACTTGTGGCACCTTAGAGACTAACAAATGTATTTGAGCATAAGCTTTTGTGGGCTGCAGCCCACTTCATCAGATGCATAAAATGGAACATAAGGTAAGAAGATATATATACATACAGAGAACATAAAAAGGTGGAAGTACCCATACCAACTGTAAGAGGCTAATTAATTAAGAGAAGCTATTATCAGCAGGGGAGAAAAACTTTAGAAGTGATAATCAAGATGGCCCATTTTGGACAGTTGACACCAAGGTGTGAGGATACTTTAACATGGGGGAAAAAATTCAATTAGTGTAATGACCGAGCCATTCCCAGTCTCTGTTCAAACCTAAGTTAATGGTACTGTCATAAACAGATAGTTACGGGTTAATGCCTCTTTTACCTGTAAAGGGTTAAGAAGTTCACCTAGCCTAGCTGACACCTGACCAGAGGAACCAATGGGGAAACAAAATGTTTCAAAAGGAAGGAGGGAAGTTTCCTTTGTTAGAGTCAGTTTCAGTTTCAGCCGGAGTGAAAAAGATCAAGGAACCAGCCTCTTATCAGAGTAGTAAGTTTTAGAAAGGGATAAATAGGTTTATGTTTATTTTCTTTTGTAACTTGTCTTTGTGCAATTAGGGGAGTGATCAAATTTGGGTATTCTTGTGTGTACTAAGGTTTTTGCCCAGGGGAACATCCTGTGTTTTAAATCTGTTGTCTGTGAGATCAGCTTGTATGCTGTCTCCCAGAGGGTTTTTTCTTTTACCTTTCTTTTCTTTAGTTAAAAGCCTTCTTTTTAAGAACCTGATTGATTTTTTCCCTGTTTTTTAGATCCAAGGGAATTGGATCTGGACTCACCAGGGAATTGGTGGAGGAGTCTCTCAAGGCTACCCAGGGAGGTGAAGGTTTTGAGGGTGAAGACAGTTTTCTCCAGATAACTCAGACACCTGGATGATGGCAGCGAGACCAGATCTAAGCTGGTAGTTAAGCTTAGAGGTGTTCATGCAGGTCCCCACATCTGTACCCTAAAGTTCAGAGTGGGGGTGAGACCTATGACAGGTATCTAGTTTGCATATTAATTCAAGTTCAGCAGCTTCTCGCTGAAGTCTGTTTTTGAAGCTTTTCTGTTGCAAAATTGTCACCTTAACGTCTGTCACTGAGTGATTAGAGAGGTTGAAGTGTTCTCCTACTGGTTTTTGAATGTTATGATTCCTGATGTCAGATTTGTGTCCGTTTATTCTTTTGCATAAAAAATGATGCATCTTATACAGGATATGTAATCAGTTATCTGAAAGTCCGATAATGTACTTCTGGACCGAGAGGATGCAGATGCATTAGCCTGCATGGGAAAGCAAAATTATTACAAGGGAAGTTCCATTTTTTTCCCCCCAATTTATGGTACTTACTTGGCCCCAATTAGCACAGTACCTGAGCACCTCTCCCCTCCATCAGGTAAGGAAGTGCTATTGGTCCAACTTTTTATAGGCTGCAAGGCCAGAAGGGACCACTGTGATCATCTAGTCTGACCTCCTGTATAACACAGGCCAGAGAACTTTCCCCAAATAATTCCCATTTTACAGATGGGGAGCCTAAGTGTTACACACACAGAGCCTAAGTGGTCTGCCCAACGTCACACAGAGTCTGTATCACAGCAAGGAATTTACCCAGATCGCTCAAGTCCTAGGCTTGCCCTAGCTACTGGGCCATCCTTCCTCTCTCTAACTCCCTTCTTCCTCATGAATGCTAAGGATTGCTGCGTCCTTTAAATCCTACTCTACCACCAGGAGTCAGGTGCTCCCAGTCTGGAACCATTGCAGTGGCCTCTCCCACAGACAAATCATTAATTGCTATGGAGATAGTGACACAGTGGCACACAGATTTTAAAGGTATTTAAGCTCCTAGTGGTATTTTTGAAAGTACCTAAATGCCTAAAAAGCCAGCTGGATAACGAGATTTTAAAAAATATATCAATTTTTTTATTGAAGGTAATTTTTTTAAAAGAAACAAAGTATATCTGTTCAAACAAATCTCATATAATGACAATTTCGGTTAAGGCCTAAACTTTACTATAAACTATTTCAATTATTTTCATTACATAAAAAAATAATATTCAAGCAATACCTGTTTGCTGCCAAGTTTTAAAGAAAGTCAGACCACTGAACTGGTGTAAGTCTCTGGCTAAGCAGAGTTTGCTGAAGTGCTAAACAGCAATAGTGCGAGACAGCAGTAGCCTCTTCTGCAGGTGCAGAGAGAATATTTTCTTTATTTCAGTTTATTCAATTAGTTCAGTTAAATGACTAGCTCATTCAAAGTAAAAAACAACAACTAGGAACTGAAAAAAAGGAGGAAAGTTTGTTTACCTATCTATGAATAAAACTGAAGCATGAGAGGTTGAGATCTGCTAGTTCTAAAATCTTGAAGGACATGGTGACCAGAATCAATCAGTTCAATGCACTAGCTATAGATCATTCTTTCTTTGTTTATTAAATCAGTTTTAGAAACAAAACATGTTTTGATCAACTTAATTTTTTCCCCTCATGAATCTAGCAAGGTAGTTTTATTTAGCTAACAGAAAATTTTAAAATGCTGATTTTGTGCATTTAATTAAATTCCACTTTCCATCCAAATGCAGCCTGACATAGATCACAAGTAAACAAATAATTATAATCTAGTAAAGGAGAAATGTGTCCATATTTTCTAACATAATAAAAAGAAGATAAAATTAAGAATCTGAGTAAATGTAAGCAAAACTATATAATTGCTTAAATAACTATGTATAGCTATGATATATTCTCCTGGTTAGCAAAAAAGTAGTATCAAAATATACTTCAGCCTTTCTTTAGGAATATAACTAAAAAGTACAAATACAAAACAAAATTAAAATTACTTCCTGCTTGCTAATTTAAATCACTGATTTAAAAATCAACCGACCTTGCACAGACACTTTTGAAAATCCCACTAGGCAACTGAATACCTTTAAAATCTGGCCCTATATTTTCTAAGTACTGGATTTCTGTTTGCTTGGTTCCTTTTAGTTCTCATAAAAGATGCTGGCCTGACAGACTAGGAAATATCTATTTATCCACCAACGAGGTAAACAGGTAATACCATAACCTATACACTGCCCTGCCAACACACCCCACCCGGTCTAGAGAACAGAACCCCGTCTCTATGTACATTCAGTTATTATTATAGGTGGAGCATGAGCAAAGTTACGAAAGGGTTTCCATTCTGTTGCTTACAATTTGTTAATCTTTTCTGTTCTGGCTGAATATAGGCAGGGTTGTTCTTCATCTGGGAGAGACATTGTTCTGCTTAAATTTTAGTTAAAACAGATCAGTAGTTTCCAGAATAAAGAAAAAGAAAGTGTAAACTTTCTCTAACAGCTCTAGCACATCCACTGTCCATAGGAAGAACTAGACATTTGGGGTAGAGATAATCCCGTAGTTACAGCTGGGCCTGCCTTTTCGTGGTTATGATCTGTTAAAAGTTATAAGTATTTTTAAAATGTGCTTGGAACATGTGTGCTGGATTTGGTAATGCGGTTTTAACGTTTGCCAACATTCTCCTGGTTCAGCATGTGTGCATAACATAGAAAATACCGCAGACCACATAAGTAAATAGATTAGATAGGGAGGTACAGATTTGACTGACAGAAACTGAACGAAGACATCTCATTTCACAGAGATCACTAAAGAGCCACCAGTTAGCAACAAACTTCAGTTACTACCAGCCGGGCCTGGATAGGAAAGGACACCTCTGAAATGAAAGGTTCTGTCAAGTATTGCCAGTCACCTGAACCAAGCAGTTCCACTCTACAAAACTGCTTTGGATATTAATATAATGCATCCACTGGGCTCAGCCAGAGCATCCTCCACTTCCTTCTAAGTCAATGGAAGGTGCATGTGCTAAATACCTCTCAGTGGATGCTTTGAGGATCAGGGCCCTATTAAGTAACTGTTTCAGTCGGATATTATAAATAACCTGAATGTACTATAGCCAGAAACAAAGTTGCTTGACTGTTTTCATACACTGAACTATTGTACATTTTTCCCAGTGAAAATTAAGTTTTTAAACCCTCACAGCAGTTTTTTGTTTGTAGACTCAGTCTGCATGCAGAGTCCACCCGGTCTGGAGGAAGGAAAGGATTAGCCAGAGTTCAAAGGAGCTCCATCGTAACGGTGATTAAGAATTAGAACAGTTAGAGTTCCTGTGGTTTTTAAACTTTACAAACATCAGAGATTCCTTATTCTGCCTAGCCTTAGAGTGATTGCCTAGCCCTCGTCCCAACACTGTACTTAGCTAGACACGCTCTCTAGTGAAAAACACTAACTCACAGCTGTAAAACACAACTTTCTTCAACAGTGTCATTATCTGGAGTTACATTCGCATTCGCTCACACTCAGCCAGTCATCCTTAGTGTCACTTCCCTGGAGCTGAGCCAGAAATGAATTTGGCTCCATATTTCCATTTAGCGTGTGTGCACTTCGATGCCAATGTGTGTTCTTAAGCAAGGAACAATGTAGAAAGATGTAATCCGTTAATAGGCACTGTAGCCGTAGTGTCTTCACAGTGTCCCAGAGGACAGTGTGATAGCACATCTCTGAAACTGGAAGGATTAAAAATGGAGGGTTTATAGAGGGATGGTTAGAAAAAGGGGAGGTTGTGGTTATGAAAAAAATAATACAGCAACTATGTACTCAGCAATATAGAAAGAGGACAGACAGCTACTTGGTTACCTTTTATTTTATACTCAGAAAAACTACTGCAAAAAACCCAGCACCCCCGTCCATTTTTTTGAATAGTACCATTCGATAGACATGCCTGGCCTGTTAAATAGGTGTAGAGAGATTTCACTCCATTTAATAAAATCACTAGAAACGACATGTTGTAGGTGCTGTAATGACGCTCACTCACCCTGTTAAACAGAAAGATCTGATGACTATATTCCTGTATAATGTCTCTTTAGACAAAAAACTCGCTGCTGTAATGATTATTTTGTTTCTGATACTTATGTGGCAAGAATCTGTAAACTTGTTAAAATTTCCTAAATAAATCATTAAAAAAAATGAAGGGTCTAAGAGTTCTTCCTAAAGCAAAGTTCCCATTAAATATAATGAGAGTTTTCCTTATGTTACTTATTAAAATGCACGCACTTACTTTCTAAGAATTCCATCTTGGCTTCTTCGGTGTTGATGCAGACCGCGTTGATGCCCTCTGTGGGAGCTGTACTTCGCTTCACATGATTTGTGGCCAGGGAGTGGAGAACACTGGTTTTCCCCGCTCCATCCAGGCCCAGTACTAATATCTGTTTGCTTTGGGGTTTTCCCTGTGAAATAAGAAGGAGCATGTTCACTAGTGCAGCAGGAAGAGGGTGAGGAGGCTGTTCAGCATACACGTCTGCAGAGCATCACCCTATGAAGCGTTAAACGTTTTGTAGGGCTGGCATACAAGGAAGCAAGAGAACTAATCTGTCTGTGTGCGGCTATAAGAGAAAACCCCCCAAAATTAGTCAAACTCTAGCAAGATGAATGCAGTAGGGGCCTATGCCAGCACTAGGAATAGAAAGGCTCAGAAATGCGGGGCCGTCCTTCGGCATAGGCAGCATACACGTCTCTGACAAACTTCCAGGTACATCAGGGGTACAGCAGGGGGTTAGATTAGATGACCTCCTGAGGTCCCTGCTAAGCCTGGTATTCTATGACCTTCAATGCACACTTAATATCATCAAGCCAAGACTCTGTTTGTGGACTAGCATCATCAGTTAGCCCACCACAGCTATTGGAATATTGTTTGTCACTGCAGAAAGAACAAAGGTACATTATGTTCTTGTAGAATCTGATTAATTTGACTTGGCACTTAGCTTGTTTTTACTAGCTATTCAGAACGGGACAGGGCTTTCGCTAGCTACTCCCCCCCGCCCCCCCTTTTTTTTTTTTTTTAGAGGAGGACATCAGCATTTTTCTTCCACTGCAATGCAAGTGAGAGCCTCCCAAACGGTTTACATGCTGTGAAACCCTGGTGTGTGTTATCCCAAGGGGGTCACCACCAGCAATGGGGTGGGGCGGAGGGACATATGATGGCAAGGATGGCACGCACAGGCATGGACAAGAGCCCTATGCACTGCTTAGGGCTATTGCTACAGGTTTATTTTTAGAAGGGGAGGCCATACCCATTCCCCCTTCTGCTCTCCCGCAGGTGCGTTTGCTCAGCTGGTCCTCAGACTAGGATCCCCAAATAAATCGATGCCTCCCCCAGCAGCTCCCGCGAGGCTCGGCAAGAGCAAGGACCACTGCCCAGCATTCTGGGGGCCAGCCGCACCAGGCTACCCAGGATGGTTTGATCTCCATGAGCATCCAAGTTCCAGCCCCAAGCTGCTCCCCACGACCCCTCTCACCTCCTGTGCTGGCAGGGCACCGGGCACCCAGCCACCTCCCCCCAGCTGCGCCATGCGGCCTGTTCCCAGCTGGGGCCAGGGGATAGAGGGTTGAACTAGAGAGGCAGCTCGGTCACCCACCATTCCTCTGCAGCGCAACCCTTGCTGGCCCGGAGGAGCAGCTGCAGGAGGCTCCGTGCCACCCCACCGCCCGGGGCCTGTCGAGCAGGGATGAGGGGCCACTGGGTGCATGAGCAGCGCTGGATGTGGGAGTCACACCATCGCAGAGGTGTAGGCACACGGTTGTGTATTACGGCTAGCACTGCAAAGCCCCGCGTGCTGTACGCCCCGCCATGCTCATTCTCTGGTGCTGCAGCAGCTGGCTAGCTTCGTTCTGAAATGACGGGTCTCTACGGCATGCGGGTGTTAAAGATCCCATGGTGATTTTGGTCAAAGTAGGGTTTGAGTCACTGTCCTTGGCCACAACGGTACCTCCCTGCACTGCTCTCAGCATGCTGCCTGCACAACAGTGTGTTGCAGACCTCCCCTGCAGAAGTGGGTCCTATTTATATAGTTTCTTAAGGGCCTTGGACTCTATCTGCTCCTTGTCCCCCGATTGCCCCCTCCCAAGACCCCTGCTCCAACTGCCCCTTGGGACCCCAGCCCCTATCTAAGCCTCCCTTCTCCTTGTCCCCAACTGCCCCCTCCTGAGACCCCCCCAACTTTCCCCCAGAACCCCACCCCCTACCTGATAAACCCCTGGGACTCCCATGCCTATCCTACTGCTGCCTGTCCCCTGACTGCCCCCCTGAACCTCTGCCCCATCCAACCTCCCCTGCTCCCTGTCCCTTGACTGCCCCCTGGAACCCCCTACCCATTCTCCAACCCCCAGCCCCCTTACCGTGCCACTCAGACCAGCGTGTCTGGCTCCATGCAGCGCCAGACACGTTGCTGCCATGCTCCCCAGTGGAGCCCACAGGCCCCCCTCCCAGCACCTGCCTTCCAGATTTGAACACCTCAAAATTCAGGAGTGCTCAAGCTCGGTTTGGGCAGCTGTTACTTCATTTCTCCCAAATCAAATATACTGATCCACTGTAACTTGCTGTAGAAAAAGCAGGATAAAATTGAGCAAGAAATGCTTATTAGGACTGGAATTGCTATTTTCAACAGCCATTGCCTTTTTGTTTGTTTAAAAGGAAGACAGTGATATTGCATTGGCAAATTCCCCATAGAAAGAAAGAGCGGAACAAAAGAATAATAAAGGCACCTCAACTTTTCCTCATTTATTGAGGACAGTCTTATAATATGCATCCAGATATCCTCCAATCCTGAAGCTGAAAATTGTTCCACTTTACTGCAGCTCTGTAACCACATGGGAACCAATCCTGTCTGTGTTTTGTGCAGGGGAAAGAAAGCTACTAGAGCCTCCCCTGAGATAGTGCTTGGGGTGTGCTACAGACCACCGGGATCTGATTTGGATATGGATAGAGACCTCTTTATGTTTTTAATGAAGTAAACGCTAATGGGAATTGTGTGATCATGGGAGACTTTAACTTTCCAGATAGAGACTGGAGGACAAGTGCTAGTAATAATAATAGGGCTCAGATTTTTCTGGATGTGATAGCTGGTGGATTTCTTCACCAAGTAGTTGAAGAACCAACAAGAGGGGATGCTATTTTAGATTTGGTTTTGGTGAGTAGTGAGGACCTCACAGAAGAAATGGTTGTAGGGGACAACCTTGCTTCAAGTATTCATGAGCTAATTCAGTTCAAACTAGATGGAAGGATAAACAAAAATAGATCTGGGACTAGGGTTTTTGATTTCAAAAGGGCTAACTTTAAAGAATTAAGGAAATTAGTTAGGGAAGTGGATTGGACTGAAGAACTTGTGGCTCTAAAGATGGAGGAGGCCTGGAATTACCTCAAGTCAAAGTTGCAGAAACTATCAGAAGCCTGCATCCCAAGAAAGGGGAAAAAATCATAGGCAGGAGTTGTAGACCAAGTTGGATGAGCAAGCATCTCAGAGAGGTGATTAAGAAAAAGCAGAAAGCCTACAAGGAGTGGAAGATGGGTGGGATTAGCAAGGAAAGCTACCTTATTGAGGTCAGAACATGTAGGGATAAAGTGAGAAAGGCCATAAGCCATGTAGAGTTGGACCTTGCAAAGGGAATTAAAACCAATAGTAAAAGGTTCTAAAGAAGAAAACAAAAGGTTCTAAAGAAGAAAACAAACAAGAAGTGGGACCACTAAACACTGAGGATGGAATGGAGGTTAAGGATAATCTAGGCATGGCCCAATATCTAAACAAATACTTTGCCTCAGTCTTTAATGAGGCTAATGAGGATCTTGGGGATAATGGTAGGATGACAAATGGGAATAAGGCTATGGAGGTAGATATTACCACACCGGAGGTAGAAGCCAAACTTGAACAGCTTAATGGGACGAAATCGGAAGGCCCAGATAATCTTCATCCAAGAATATTAAAGGAACTGGCACATGAAATTGCAAGTCCATTAGCAAGATTTTTTAATGAATCAGAAAACTCAGGGGTTGTACCATATGACTGGAGAACTGCTAACATAGTTCCTATTTTTAAGAAAGGGGAAAAAAGTGATCCGAGTAACTATAGGCCTGTTAGTTTGACATCTGTAGTATGCAAGGTCTTTGAAAAAATTTTGAAGGAGAAAGTAGTTAGACATTGAGGTCAATGGTAATTGGGACAAAATACAACATGGTTTTACAAAACACTGATCGTGCCAAACCAACCTGATCTCCTTCTTTGAGAAGGTAACAGGTTTTTTAGACAAAGGAAATGCAGTGGATCTAATTTACCTCGATTTCAGTAAGGCACTTGACACGGTTCCACATGGGGAATTATTAGTTAAATTGGAAAAGATGGGGATCAATATGAAAATTGAAAGGTGGATAAGGAACTGGTTAAAGGGGAGACTACAGCGGGTCATACTGAAAGGTGAACTGTCAGGCTGGAAGGAGGTTACTAGTGGAGTTCCTCGGGGATCAGTTTTGGGACCAATCTTTTTATTACTGACCTTGGCACAAAAAGTGGGAATGTACTAATAAAGTTTGCAGATGACACAAAGCTGGGAGGTATTGCTAACACAGAGAAGGACCGGGATATCATACAGGAAGATCTGGATGACCTTGTAAACTGGAGTAATAGTAATAGGATGAAATTTAATAGTGAAAAGTGCAAAGTCATGCATTTAGGGAGTAATAACAAGAATCTTGGTTATAAATTGGGGACACATCAGTTGGAAGTAACAGAGAAGGAGAAGAACCTTGGAGTATTGGTTGATCACAGGATGACTATGAGCCGCCAATGTGATATGGCCGTTAAAAAGGCTAATGCAGTTTTAGGATGCATCAGGCGAGGTATTTCCAGCAAAGATAAGGAGGTGTTAGTACCGTTGTACAAGGCACTGGTGAGACCTCATCTGGAATACTGTGCAGTTCTGGTCTCCCATGTTTAAGAAGGATGAATTCAAACTGGAACAGGTACAGAGAAGGGCTACTAGGATGATCCGAGAAATGGAAAACCTGTCTTATGAAAGGAGACTCAAAGAGCTTGGCTTGTTTAGCCTAACCAAAAGAAGGTTGAGGGGAGATATGATTGCTCTTTATAAATATATCAGAGGGATAAATATTAGGGAGGGAGAGGAATTATTTAAGCTTAGTACCAATGTGGACACAAGAACAAATGGATATAAACTGGACACTAGGAAGTTTAGACTTGAAATTAGACAAAGGTTTCTAACCATTAGAGGAGTGAAGTTCTGGAACAGCCTTCCAAGGGGAGTAGTGGGGGCAAAAGACATATCTGGCTTTAAGACTAAGCTTGATAAGTTTATGGAGGGGATGGTATGATGGGATAGCCTAATTTTGGCAATTTAATTTGACAACTGATCTTTGATTATCAGCAGGTAAGTATGCCCAGTGGTCTGTGATGGGACGTTAGATGGGGTGGGATCTGAGTTACTACAGAGAATTCTTTCCTGGGTGCTGGCTGGTGAGTCTTGCCCACATGCTCAGGGTTTAACTGATCGCCATATTTGGGGTCGGGAGGGAATTTTCCTCCAGGGCAGATTGGCAGAAGCCCTGGAGGTTTTTCGCCTTCCTCTGCAGCATGGGTCACAGGTCACTTGCTGGAGGATTCTCTGCAGCTTGAGGTCTTCAAACCACAATTTGGGGACTTCAATAGCTCAGACATAGGTTAGGGGGTTGTTCCAGGAGTGGGTGGGTGAGATTCTGTGGCCTGCATTGTGCAGGAGGTCAGACTAGATGATCATAATGGTCCCTTCTGACCTTAAAGTCTATGAGTCTACAAGGGCCACATTTTTTAAAGTATTTAGATGCATGAAGATGCAAATGGGCACCTAAATACCTTTAAAAATCTGACCCTAAGGGCATGATAAAATTCAGCCCTGAAGAAGCTTAAGGTGACCTGCCATGAAGGGGATGTGGGGGGTGGGAATTGTGGCTGCATCTTCTTGGATCTGTGCTCTTTCTTGCTTCTTAATGATGGGGGAAGGAGGCTTTGAAGGTGTTGTCAAACAAAAATTGTTTTTCCTGTGCCTGAGCGAGATTGTCAAGCTGGTCTTGTCTGGTTTTGTTGGAGAACTCACTTGAGGTCTCAGCGTGAAGGGGTTGGGTGTGCAAGACTTCAGCAAGTTTCTGGGCCGTGGTTAAAAGGTAGGTCAGGTCCCATCTGCACTACAGAATGGAGCCGGTGTTGTAACTAAGTGCCCTGTTGTGACCGAAGTCATAGGGCAGACAGGCTCAGGGGGTTGAGTGTCAGCTAAAACAAGAGACTGATAATCTGGAAACACAGCAGGAGGCACCAGCTCACAGCAGCATGTACGACAGATTAAATATACCAGAAATGCCACTCAGAGTTTGCAGTAAGTAGGAGGGGACTTTTCAGAGCTGATGCGGCGTTCTCTAATTAAAACCAGAATACCTCAAGCCAGGTTATCCAAAGGGCTCAGCTCCCCTTTAGGCCCCTACACACAATGGTCAGACTTTCAAAAGGGCCTGGATCCCAGCAGCTCTCAGAGAGCAATGGCGGACCCTGCCCCTCCAGCCCCACTGAGAACAAGAAGGCTGCTGAGCTCTTTGGAAAACGTGACTATTTATTTAAGTGCCTGAGAGCTGTTGGGGGCTGAGCTCTTAAAATCCAGCTCTGGGTTTTTTCATTCCTTGTCTCCACTGCCTGTGACACAAGCAGGTGCCAGTGGGGACCCAGCTCCTTTGCAGGCTCTGTAATCGCCACCAGGTAACGGAAGCGGCAAAGTTCACTGCTGATGAACAAGTCCCCAACAGAGCCCAGAACTCAACTACCATACGCTGGTGCCATGAATTGTGGGCTTAGTGCTGCTAAGTATCAGCTCAATCTCTCTCTCTCCTCTTTTAACGGGTACCTCATTCAGAATCTCTGTCACTTCTAAGGAAGGAGCAGCCTACAGCCAGCTTTTCACCAGAGTTAGCATTCTTAACAGATCACCGACTCAATTCAGGGGAGGCCTGACAGTGGGGAGGAACAAGCTGACTCACTGAATCACTTGTTTAGCTCAGGTCAGACATGAGCATTTGGATTTGTACTCCCGTTACACTGTGAGAACAAAGAAGTCAATACAGCAGCTAGATACGTTCATGGGGGATAGGTCCATCAATGGCTATTAAGCAGGATAGCGAGGGACGCAATCCCATGCTCTGAGTGTCCCTAGCCTGTGTTTGCTGGAAGCTGGGAATGGGTGACTAGAGGATGGATCACTCAATCATTGCCCTTTTCTGTTCATTCCCTGTGAAGCACCTGGCATTGGCCGTTGTAAGAAGACAGGGTACTGGGCTAGACGGACCATTGGTCTGACCCAGAGTGGCCATTCTTATGTTCAGCTATTGCATTCACAGGAGGCTGACTGGGATAGGATGTGATGTAGAGGAGGCAGAAGAAACCTGAACTAAAGCACCAGCTTGGTGTGGGTTACTTCTATAAACCAGGCTCTGACCCACTTCTACCCAACACTGGCCAGACCAAACCACTTTGACAACTGTTAAACTCTGCTGTTTGGGGTAGTAAGAGGAGCTCACAGAACTCTGCCTGCTTGTGATATTGCTGAAGACAGCAGTACAAAACATTCCATGGAGGAACACCAGAGGGTCACTGCCTTCACTTCAGTGACCATTACTGCTCCTGGAAGTGATGGCAAGACCTCGGCTCTATCCCAGCTCCCCCACAGCAGGTCTGTCTGAACTAGGAGGTGGGTTTTAAGCAGCGTATGTTAACTCACCCCTGTCTTTCCCCTAGCAGAGATGCAGGTTAACTAACACCTTCCACCTCCATCCTTAAAGATGATAAAGTCATTGCGGAGAAACTAAATGAATTCTTTGC